>CAVLEF010000002.1:1375000-1550000 GCA_963661955.1 Leptosia nina | reverse complement strand
TAAATTGGTAAGAATTTCTTCAAGATAACTTTCTTTCAGAAACATGGTAGGTACCGGAGAGATACTGGGCGTGTGGTTATTTGCGTGTGTGGTGCTTTATAAAATTCTCGGGTTACAGCGTTAGTTGCCATACCCTTCACATTTATTAGGGTCTGTTTTTTTGAATATTTATTTATAATATGGCATTAATGAATCCATAGAAAACCCTCAATTATCTCCCTTCCCTTACCAACCCTTTTTTTCTAATCGTTGTTTAATGACATGATAAGTTATTTCCCTTATAGCCCTTTAATTTTGACGTAAAAGACACTATTATTTCGCTAACTAAACATCCTCGTATAACATTGTGCGCCATGTAAGCCCACCCTAGCCACCAATTCGCGAAGCATATTGTGCAGTTGATGAGGAAACCTATTACATGTCGCTCTATTGCTCTATATTGGGTCAATACAACATTCGGTGTGTCGACCAATTTCAGTGGCGTAAACATATGTTATAGGAATTAATTAAACCTTTGTTATTATTCCTTATCGTAGCCAGTCTGTGGTAATGAGCAAGGAGGAAGTGTGGGGAATATTAACAGGAAAATTACCAATGTCAAGTTTAATCGCGTTTCAGTCTGTGAATTTCCGAATGTCCAAAGCCGAAATAGGTCGACAGTGCATTTTGTTTAGATGTTAAACGACTGGGGTATGTCATCTACCATCATTTCACCAACCGATATTCAAGCAAGCTCCAAACTCCAAGCAAGCTCCAGTATTCTTATTTTTTTACAAAGGTCTATTCTTACTTAAATCGTCTGTTTGTGTGTCTAAAATTAATATAATATATTTAACTTAAATATATCTAATCCCCATATGTCTTTCAGTCATCGCTTACTCGCTATGCTATTATAATTACTTAATAATTATTAAATCGGCGTGTCTGCGTGCATCCTTATTAAATTGTTTATTTATCATTGTTACAGGAAGTCCAGCGGTGGAATTCAGCCGTCACACTCTAGTCAAACCGATATTACAGCATGCGAGAACGAGACGAGAGATCAAGACTACTAGACATAATACGGTAAACAGTATATTAATTTATATGCTACATAAATAATAATATTGCATTGTTTTCATCAAATCAAACCACGATGCCTTGATTTTTAGTCTTACATTGGTACCAAGACCAACGGCTCGTCAAAATGTGTACGTGCAGTAGTTACATATGATTAGGAAAAACGGGGCTATTCCTAGTTTCAAATTATATTTAATTCATTTATTATGTTGTATGTATGTGATTATATGAAAATCGTTTACACGTTTAAACGTTAAAAAACGTAAACGTTAGTCAGGAGGGACATCTTCAGTCCCCCCGTGACCATGACTGCTGAAATGCTGCATGAAATAAATTGTAAATAAGTTAATATGTCGCGTAAAGTGTTTTATTTAAATCAATTCGCTGATCAAGTTCCAAGAAAGAAATAGAGTTTTAAATCTGACACGATTTCGTATGCCTTATCAGAAATTATCTCAATCCACCGAGGAGGCCTTGTTTTATATAGAACGTTAGAAAACATAAAATAGAAATAAAATCCAAATTTGTTCTTTGTTCGTTTTTTCTACTCTTGTTTCCCTTTCTAATTTCCCACTTGTGGGAAACATTGAAAGGCAGATGATAAATCCTTAAAATGAGAATGTTGTATAAAAATTACGAAAAATAAAAAGAAATAAAAGAGATATATAACAAATAACATGAATAATCTTTGTGAATGTAGATCAGTGTATTCTAAGAATGAGATTTAATTCATTTTAAATTATAGCTCCACAAATGGTTTGGCCAACAAACGGATGTTAAAATGACCTCTAATTTTGCGTCTCGGTCCATATGTTATTGAGAAATCAAATGTTTCGAGTTTGACCGTGAGTAAAGTAAGGTGTTTATAATTCAATACTATCTAACAGCGAGGTCTTCTAAGCTCAGTAGTGACGAGAAAAGTAAGTTCGAACTATACAGATATTTATGAGAGAGAAAGGGGTAGTCTACGTAAATAACGCATTTTAATAAAAAATCTGTTACAAAAAAAATCTTTTTCAGTTGTTAATTTGATTGTGATCCATGAATACCTTGCTCTCATAGCCAACTATATTTTACCAACAAAAAATACTGTTTTTATTTATTTATAGTTTAACAATAATATTTACTACTGTTTTCTGTACACTCGTTTAACTATTTGTTCTCGTTTTGACCGAGAATAATATAACTTGTGTTAAATAAACTTAAATTGTTTTATGTATACGATATATACTAGTTAATCTTATTTGAAGATTATTTTCACTGCGGTCCAACGTTTCAAAAAAGTTTAACTAATATATATCGCGTTTTAAACCGTTCTAGTGTTTTATTTAAATGTGTACTACTCGCGTAAAATTCAAACGGTTAACTGGCTTTTCTTGAAACAACCGAATATCAATAAATCAGGCTATAAGGAAAACACGCAATAAAACTTTTTTGCGAACCTTGCTCGCGGTCAGAGTAAATTGTATAACCCTACTTCGCAGTTCGTAAAAGGTAAAAAACATTCAGAGGATCTTATGCATACAATTAGATTAAGATTCTTTTGTGTATTGTCCCGTATACGGGTGGGTTCCTAAATGGAATCGGGAATGATTTATGATATTCAACTTTGTATCAAAGCTCACTTTGAACTTAGTTTCATCTCAGTATGATCGCATTTTACAAACGAAAAATCTATTATTATTATAGTTGATGTACCCGTTGGTATATTAGTAACTTTGTATGGCTAATAATCAGCGAGCGACATTTTTGTAATCAATTTATAATTTTCTGAAACATGTTGGTGTTCATCTCGAAATCTGGTTCTTAAATGGGTGGTAGGAAATTCGTAACTCCGTCCCCGTCACGAACCACCGTCCACAGATGAAAAACCATGAAGTCTAATCCAGTTTTAATTTCAGTCTGGATTTCCGACAGCGCATCTTGTTAAAATGTCATATCGCTAGGGCATTTACCCTACCATCTAGTGATACTCATGTTTGTCTTACCTCCTCTATCATAAAAAAACGTGTGTTCGATGAAAAATAAATATTTGGTCCCTAATTTTCATTACGTTTCCATGTATATTTTCAGACCGGCACGCATCACCGCGAGGTGACAGTGACTGTAAACTCCCGGGGCGAGGATTACGTCCTAGACCTCAGGCTGAATGAAAACGTGGTCGCTGGCGATCACGTGATCAGCTACCAGAAGGATGGGAAGACGGTACTTCACAGACCAACGATAGAGGTAACGTATCGCAACCCGCCGTTAGTTATATATGTATTATACTTTTTTTTTGTTAATAACTTAGTAACTTAACACGTCATTATCAGCTAATAAATCTATATTATCATTATCAAGCTAATCGCAAAAAGTATTGTTTCGAATTAGAAATTATTATGTGTTGGTTAGAGCACTTACCGAAGAAGGCTTTAGGCTCTAGCAAAGAAGCAGAGGGAAATGTGGAAAACGTAGGGGAAATTATTAGTCTTTGAGGGTTTTGGTTGCGTGTGCTGCAAAACGCTTTTGGTTGCGTATGCTGCAGGACGCTTTTGGTTGCGTGTGCTGCAGAACGCTAATAGAAACCAAAACATATTTGAAAGAATGCTTCCATATTAAACGATCTGACAAATTGTCCGCGATAGTATTATGTCTAAAGATAGACTCGACTGAACGACGTCGTGGTAACAACAGCTAAGACTTATAAAGATGAGGAGGTTGATTGCCAAAATAAATTTTGATGCCTAAAATAACTATTCTCTCGGACACAGCTAATTAACTATATAAGGACAATTAAGTGTATTGGGTTACGTAAATCTTCGCGTATTAATCTCGATCTATTGATTTTCAGGAGCTGGATATATGCCAGTATCACGGGACGGTTAGGGGCAGGTCAGGGAGTTGGGTAGCCGTATCGACTTGCCACGGACTCAAAGGGATCGTGTTCGACGGCAAGAAGATGTTCTACTTGGAGCCAGCTGAAGGTGATTTTTCACATCTGTCTAATGTACAATTTTCTTTCACTGAGAAAAAAATTAAGATGAAACAAATTCGATGAGGACGAGCGGTACTGGGAGTTTAATTGGTAAGAGCAGCCGTGGCGTTGAGGTGGATTCGAGTCCCGTCCGTGTCATATAATTGTAATTTAAAATGTGACGGCTGCAGAGCATTCGAAACGTCGGGCCGTAGTTAAAATAAATTGTAAAAAAGTTAACTTAAACAATTCGCGTTTTAAGCTGTTATTATTATTTTCTTTCGGGGACACCTGTGGTAGGACGGGTGATCAGTCCACGTCATCAGCCGACCATTTCACCCATTTCCCCATTGCCCATTTAAGCTGTTAATAGTGTTTTATTTAAAAATTAAAATGGATTTTTAATCTACATGAAACAACCGTGAGTCATCATCACATGTATAAATAAGGTTTTGAATTAGTATTTAATAATTTATCACCTAATTAAAATAGTTTGTACAAAACAAATAAATTTCTTTAAACTGTTACCTAAATTAACAGATAACACACTCGATTCCCATCACTACTTTTACGACCATTCGGATTTGAAGACTAACTTTAGCTGTGGCTACATGGGTGGCGTAACTGGGAACAAAACTTACGACCCGCCCTTATTGGAGAGGTACAATAGCGAGAAGAATATACAACAGAGCAGAGTTTCTCGGGTAATTAAATTACGTTAAGCGTTGCTACGACTAAGAGCTCCTATGTAAGAAGTTGATCGTATTTAAATCTCACTAATCCGGCACACTGCGCTGGCGCATTTGTCGTAACATTGGTCTAGGATAATGCATTCAATTCAGTAACCCGTTGATCCAGCGCACTGTGACTTTTAAATAGTCGTATTAGTAAGATTTTACTATTATTAAGTAAAGTAAGTTTTACAATTTGTCCTCGATGTCATTATTAACTGAAATCTACACAATCAGAAACATATATGTTCTTTGCTTAAGGCACGGCACGGTTTTATATGACCAATAACGATTGATGTTTCTTTATCAAATACTCGGTTTATGTAAAACATTGTCGTTTCAGTACAAACGTGAGGCCTTCGACGATACACAAGTTCGTGGCCCCTTCAACGTGAATAAACTGTCCCGATACGTGGAACTGGTATTGGTGGCTGATAACAAGGAGTATTTGGCAAACGGCGAAAGCATAGAACTTATACACCATCGTTTTAAGGATGTTGCTAATATTATTAACTCGGTAAGCATAAAACACATTTTTTCTTTTAATCTACAAATCCGATATGTCTTAAATAATATGGTCCTTCGAGCCGTCTCAGTTATTCCCATGTATCTCCAAAAACTATTTCGACTTATGTAAACGACTTATGTGTATGTTATGCAGTTTTATATATAGAATTATTCATAATCAATTGAAATATATAATTATAAATGTCTCTTTTTTTAGGTATATGCTCCATTAAACATCTTCATAGCACTAGTCGGTATAGTAGTTTGGACAGAACGGGATGAAATAACGCTAGAAGAGGACGGAGATAAGACGCTAACATCGTTCCTACATTACCGGCGCGACAGATTGCTTAGAGAAATACCTAACGACAACGCGCATCTATTGACGTTAGTACCTCAATAAAATCAGTACAACACTTTTTCGACCATATATAACCTATTTAGAAATAAATTTATAGATATATAACTAAAATACAGTCTATTTAATATAACCTAGTCTTTAATATTTTGCAGCCGTCAAAAATTCAAAGATGGTGTCGTAGGCAAAGCCCTCAAAGGTCCTATCTGTACCTATAACTTCTCGGGCGGGGTGGCCACTAACCATTCTGACGTCATCGGTCTAGTAGCAACCACGATCGCCCATGAGATGGGCCACAACTTTGGTATGGAACACGATACAGAGGCGGATTGCGAATGTCCAGATGACAAGTGTATAATGAGTCCATCTAGTACCTCTGTAACTCCGACACATTGGTCATCGTGTAGTCTTCGGTCACTGGCTTTGTCCTTTGAAAGGGGAATGGATTATTGCTTACGGTTGGTAGTTGAATAGAACCTTTTTAATTTATTATATGTAAGTAAACTATTTATTGAGATATGCAATAACGTTCCATAGTTTTTGGTCCTTCGAGCTATGATACACTACATGTCGCAATAATAAATCTTACTTATTTGTGGGACAATCTTGTGAACTATTTGAAATATATTTTTTAAGGTCATGTTTTTATTTTTAAATTTCATTAGGATAGAATTCTTCCCGCCATACTTGAGTTTTTTCTGCATTGTCGTGTGGTTATGAATAGTGAACCAGTTATATCCTTTTCCAAATAATGTTTTATTATTTTTTAACAGCAATAAGCCCAAGCAACTCTTCGACTCGCCGACGTGTGGCAATGGTTTCGTCGAAGCAGGTGAGCAGTGTGATTGCGGTTTAAATCCTGCGGCCGCGTGTAGGTCTTGCTGCGATCACAAGACTTGTACGTTACGGGCGAACGCTACTTGTGCTGTTGGCGAATGTTGTGATACGCAGGTAAATCTAGAAATCATTTAAATTGCACTAAAAGGTGCACAATAAACTGAAACTTAAATCCAATACTTATGAATAATACTCGTTGGCATTGTCTGTAGTTGACACGATAAAACAATTTTAACGGTTCAAAACGTGATATATAACAGTCCAATTTTTCAAAAACCGACTTTTACGTTATTTTGTTACTCTTTAAATTGTGACAATGCAGAAATGGTAACAATTTAAAGAGTTATTTAAATAAAACACGTGTTTCTGGAGTTGAATTTTCGTATATTTATGATTTAGGAATTGTATTTTTTTTATTTATATTCTGACTGCGGTATTTTCACTCATAAAAGTTTTTTAATGTAGCAACATTAGTTTGCTTACTTTTATTTGATTTAATATAATATTTTTTCAGACGTGTAGACCGAAATCAGCCGGTACAATATGTCGAAGTGCAGACAAAGAGTGTGATCTTCCCGAATTTTGCACCGGCTACTCAGAATTTTGTCCCAAGGACGTGTTCAAGATGGATGCCACGCCATGTTCTAACGATCGGGTAAGGACATTTTTAGATCCTAATGAGAGAACTTTGGCACATTGGCTCACATTTTGTGGAGTGCTCGTTAATTTTGATTACTGAGTTTTACTTAGAGTTACTTTTTTCTTTTCTTGACAATAAATACTGGTTTGTCCTGCTTCAATGTCGAAGATTTTTATTAATTAAAAAAATATTCTCTATTATTAAAAATGGACCAAAGTTTTTTTTGTTCTATCTTTCAGGCGTACTGCGTGCGTGGCTCGTGTCGCACCCACACAGACCAATGCAAGTTACTGTGGGGATCCACAGGCGAAAGTTCAGACCAGCGCTGCTATTTCGCTATGAATGTCAAAGGAGACAAGTTAGTTTACTTATCTTTTCTCGAACATAATCATCGCAATTCTCTGTCTATAAAATACACTTTATTGCCTTATATATAAAAGCCAATTCTCAACGAGACTGATCAAGAGATATACGTAAACCTTATCGTTATAGAAACGGCAACTGCGGGTATGAGCGAGAAAATTCATCTTCATTCTTCAAATGTCGGCCACAGAATGCGCTATGCGGCCTACTTCAGTGTCGACATCTCAATGAGCGACTGGAATTCGGAATGGAGTCTGTGTCGTTGCTATCTGCGACGTTTATTAACAATAATGGTAAAATATATTGTCTGGTCTTTGACTGATTGTTTGTCATTAGATATAGCTAGTTAATTTGATTGATTGATTTTTTGTAATTTTATTAACAACGTATCATTAATATCGCTTTTTACTATATATTTTTTTAATTTCGTCTCTAGTAATTTGACCGGCTAAGGATGTCAGGGTCTCCCCCTTTTCGGTTAAAGAAACCTGGTTTACTTACTTCTAATTCTTACTACTACTTGTTATTAATTCATATTACATCTTAATACGTCGTAAGATTTGAATCCTGGTAAATTAAACGCGATCTGTACTGTTTCTTAATAAGCATTCAACTGTGATCTAACGGTTCGTATTACCTATACTTCAGAAAATCTCTTTCAAGAACTTTGTAATATTATATCGTAAAAACCATCCAAAGACATAAAACATTCATTCTTTTCCTCATATAATTAAGAGGTTTCACTTTTTGAATGTCAATCTTTTCAGGTTCAATAATCCCGTGCCGGACAGCCATGATTGATCTGGGATTGAGCGATGTGGACCCCGGCATGGTGCCAGATGGTGCCAAATGTGGGGACAACAGAGTAATGAATAAAATAATTAATATTGTACATTTAAATCAAACACTTTAAACTTTTTTAAACGCGCAATATATGTTGATGTTATAAAGTTATATGTATCGCGTTTCAAACCGTTAAAAGTGTTTTATTTAAACGTATACTTCACCTTAACTTCAAACATACTTAATTCTACTTTTCTACTAATACATTGACAGTAATGGCGTCTTTCTAGTATTATTTTTTTAGGTTTTTTTTTATATTAAATTCTAAATAGTTCGAAAAATATTCGTTAAAGCTTGCTGAAACGCGAAGTCTCCATAATAGATTGTAATACGAATTTTCCCCTAGATGTGCCTTAGCAGCAAGTGCGTGTCAGTAGAGGATGTTATAGCCGAAGTCTCGCGAAAGGAAACATCCGACTGTCCGTCCAATTGTTCAGGGCATGGCGTCTGTAATTCCGAAGGTAATGCTGAATCGCTTCAAATTACTAATGCTACTGGGCACTAATCTTATACGAGCTCTCAGACGCATCACGCTGCTCCAGAGTGTGTTGGTGGGCTTCAATTACTATTGCTCTAATGATAAACGGGACCAAGAGCTTAACGTGCTCCCAGCTCAAACACCTACTTCGAGCTGTACCTCACCGTAGCAATATTCGATTTTCATATTCGAGCTTACTAACCTCTAGACCAGTGTCTCGCAAACTTTTTTAGTCTGCGGCACGCTAACTGATGAATTTTTTTTCCGCGGCACACTAAGCTAAATTACATTATTAAATACGTTGAGTGGGAGAAAAACCACGCCCAGTGCTTTTCTAACCAATTCGCCCTCGCTTGTGCATCTTGTTGTTACGAGTACCTGCGTTCTGGGTTATTTAGTTAAAGTTAAATTATTACTTTTTGGGTAATTTTATAGTTATCAGAAATTGGTTTATAGATTAATCTCAGAATATCTAGTGCAACTTGGAAAATCTTTTGCGGCACACTTAACATTCTCCCGCGGCACACCAGTGTGCCGCGGCACACAGTTTGCGAGACACTGCTCTAGACCTACGAATAGTAATATCGAAAAGGTAATAAGATTTTTATTTTAATAATGGATTTTATTTTCCATATTAGGTCACTGTCACTGCGAGCCAGGCTTCGCCCCGCCTTTGTGTGCGTTACCGGGTCCAGGAGGGTCATACGATTCAGGACCAGCCACAGATTCTAGCAGTATGTATTTTACCTTTATATCTTACTCAATAAAATGAACAGATTGAAGTCCAACAAGATTGGCCTTTATTTTTCTGTAAATTTAACCGTCTTTATGTTTAGTTAAACATAAAAAACCGATCCGGCTATAGAATCGAAAAACCAGTATATTTATTGATTTAAAATTCCACTAAACAAATACACCTTTTTACAGTTCAAAGAAACTTCATGGTGGCCATGTACGTCATATTCCTCGGGATCCTGCCATCGATACTGCTCGTCCTATTCCTCATGTACTACACGCGCCACAACGTGCTGCTCTGGTGGAAGAAACCGCGGAAAACGTACGTACACAACCTTCTCAAGCGACCCCTTAAACCGTCATTTTGCAAACCCAAACTCACTTTCAACTTCACTAAGTATTCGCACACAGAATCCCTCACTAAACTATTCGTATTCAAAGACAAACCGAAAAACGTGGAAGTTAATGAGAAAGAAGAAAACATTTATGAAAATATAGACAATGATTATGAAAGTATAAAAAGTGTTGCAAATGGAAAAAGTCGAAATTGGAAAGATATACTACCTAATGTCTTCAAGGCAACGCGTAAAGAGACTACCAAAAAGTTTAATAGAAAGATAAATAAAGATGACATTATAGTCACCGGTAGTACTGAATTAATGAAATCTAATCCCAATATTAATTTAGTTGGTAATGCAACACCTGTTAGGAAAATAGAAATTGTTAAAGCCGGTCTCACTTCTACGACTAACGCTAAGATAATTCAAGATATACATATGAATAGCCCTAAAAATGTAAATACAAGAGTAGACAACAAGACAGCTCAGAAATTTACTAAAGACAATATAGTCACCGCTGGATTAGTGTCGACTACTAATGACAAAATTGTCAAAAGTATTGACAAAGGGGACAGACAAATGGAGTCAACTGATAGAGTTAAAAATTTGCGTGACGTTTTTCAACCTATACCACAAGTTGATGTATTATCAAGAAGAGCTGAGCTTAAGAAAGTATCGTATAGTAAAAAAGACATGCGAATTTAAGATGCAAGCAGAGTCTGTGGTTTTTATACTAGCAAAATCGATCGTTATTTGTTTGTTGAACTGTGATTGAATGGCCAAAAATCAATTACTTTAAGGTTAATTTTAAGAAATAATGAATAAAAAGGATATTTACACAAACTTACTTATAAATACTACATACACACAAATGTATGTCTATCTCCTTCACCCAAGTTTATGGTAGACGAGAGAGAGGCTAGAGTTATTGTTGAGGAAACATAAAATAGCTTTTCTGACTAAGCGTATTTTGTTGTTTTACAATTCTATTTGTTCTTGCTTGTACGTTGTTTTTTAATTTTGGTACAAAATAGTTTATTATTATGAATTACTACACTAAAGTAAGAATTAAGCTTAATTTTTTATACTAACCAAAACTAATTTGTACCACTGTATTTTAGTAGCATGTAGTTGTAGAAGGAATTCATACTTCGTAGAACAAAACCAGACCAGAATAAGCATTATGTTAGACTATATAATATGGCAGATCGCTACAAACATTCTGATCGTGTCTATCTGCTAGTTGATATTTAATTTTTCTTTTGATGAAGTAAAATTCTGGTCCCGTTTTATAATTTGTAATGTTGTGTTCATTGTATGGGTTGGTCACAATAAAATCACGCATTAATTTTCTTTCTTTTCATAAACTAGATCTTCTTCCCTATTGTGCACTTGCTTGGTGAGTGGTTTATTGTTTTTATGGTGCTAATCTTTGTGCTTTTTTCATTAATTAGTTGTAAGTTGACTACTAAATTTATCTATATTTAGACCTACCGATAATTTGGATATATTGTGCATGAGACTTTTGGTTGTATATATATTGCCTACAACATATACAGCATGTTGCTTAGGTAATGAACTATTCTGCATAGCGCATATTAAGAGCATGACAGTACTAAAAATACAACATACATATACATATTTGGCAAATTAATTGTTTAACTATAGTTTTATATTCGACGAATGAATATTGAACCTCTGATTTTCAGAATTCCATCTCCAAAGAAGTCAAGTTTGCAACGACGTCTATCCCGAAGTGCCAGTAAGTTTGCTTCGAACTTCCAAAACAACGCGCCGAATAACACTCAGGCTGTGAGCGTTCATACACTTTCCAACCCAGATGACATGAGTTCCAGTCTCTTACGAAGCGACTCGGAACACAGCCCCGCGGGGAACATTAACCCGTCAGTCACATTCTTTGGTAATTTCAAAGGCTTCTCTCTTACACCCATCGAAAAGAACAACGCACAGACCGAAGGCTCCAAAGCTGTTGCAATAAAGAGCGATGCACCGAAAAGTGCGAAAATTACCCCAGTCCACAGAAGCGGTAGTAACAGCCAAAATATAGGACAGTTGAAACCGGTTTTACGATCCGCTCCGCCCTTACCGATCGTACCGAATGCGGCTAGAACTAGCCCAAAAACGAGCCCGTCCATAAAGAGAACGAATAGTTCAGTACAGAACCGAATCAAAGCTCTTATGAGCTCTGAAAAAACGGATGAAGTTGTAATACCGATCCCCGCCCCAAGACCGGTTATCTCTAGCCCTATTTTAGAGGCATCCACGTGCACTGCCAAAGAACTTATATCTCCTCTCCAGGGATCGAAAACATTAGGTCCAATACGCGCGGCGCCCACTATTCCGACTATCACGCCAGATTTACCAAAGCGACCGCTAAGCATGTATTCAGCTAGTAACGCCCCGCAAAAACCGTTGCCTGAAGAACCCAAGAAGGTTAAAGAAGGTATTTCCCTAAATAGAATAGCTTCATTTCTCAAACACGACAAACCGAAAGAGAAAGAACGAAATCCAGTCGAGAGAAGCCACTCTTTACCCAAAAATCCGAATCATCAAATAAAGGTTCCCAAAACGGTAGACAAAGTTGCGTTACGTAATATGCAAATATCGAACCCGATACTTCAGAAAGGTATAGAATTGCCAATAGGTACTGTGCCAGTTGTGTCTGATTCTGAAGACGGTGATGATTCTAAAGCTTTCGTAAATAGAGCACAGAGTATGCGCGCACCGGCTTCGCAGAAACCGGCTCTGCAATCATTTGCCTCCATGAGACAAGCGCCTGGTGTGCCCAGACCTTTATCTGGCATCGGACGCCCTACAGCTCCGCCTCCTCCATTACCGAACCCAGACAAAGAAACATCTATATATCAAAGCCCAAAACAAATTGACATAAAATCAACGGACTATGTTGACTGTATAGAGGAAAAGCCAGCGCCATTGGCACATATCGATGAAGAATCTAGCGATAACATATATGCTATCATCGAAGAAAGTCCAGAAAAGCACGCGAAAGTATTCCCCGGGGCAACGCTTCCAATAAAAACGGTCGCGCAAGCACCCCCGGAAGTCTATAATACTCCGAAACCCATCACTTCCAATTCAGGAAGTACAGAAAGTATGGGACTTCTCGGAGAAATTGTGAACGAAATACAAAATCGCAACTTTGATTCTATCTACTCGACATCGACGCTAGCAAGAAAGAAAGAGAGAGAGAAGAAGAACGCAGAGAATAGAGAGAGCACTTACATGAATGCAGATTACAAAACGCCTGAGAGCGTTTACAGTAATTCTGGCGCGAAATCTACAACCAGCAGTGGCTATCTGCACCCATCGGCTGTCAATATACCAACGAGGATGCAGGAAGACCCTATAGAAAAACCACCGTCTCCATCTTTGAAAGCTAATTCGAAAATACCCACTTTTTCAAGACAAGTGACCCCCCCTGGTCTAAGGACAAGCACATTTAAAAACGTACCTCCATCGCCAAAAGCGGTTACGAAAAACATTAACACAAAAATAACGAACAGCCCTGACATCGTATCCAGTTGTGTGGATGCGAAAAATCTTAAAGCACCCGATGTAATTAACAATAACAAGGTCGAACCTCCTAAGGTAGCAAATAAGCCTAATATAACGAAAAGTGACAACCGACCGCCTGTAAAACCGACACCTGTTGATAAAAAAACGACAAATAAACCGGTCTTGAAACCGGTAAACTCTTCTAGTAATTTGAAAGTGACAGATAAACCGAACAATCGTGTGACTTCGAAAACGGACTCTAATGTAAAAGCAATAGCGGATAATCTTAACAAGAATCGTCCTAAAGTAGTTCCTAAGCCGACTACGCTCGTACAACGGGTCGATTCCAACGTTAAAACAAATGCAACGAAACTAACCTCAAAACCGTCTAATGTTGCCAGTTTACAGCAAAAATTTGAAAATAGAAAGTCGATAGGTAAAGAAATTACTACTGGCAAGAAATAGCATTAACTTACATAGTGTAATTTAAACAAATTTTCAAAAAGAAAATAAACAACGTTATATTATATTTTGCTATCGCAGTTGAGGAAACTATTGTGTTGTGTTAAAAAGATCTGATTTTTTTCTAAATTATTGGGACATAGAATTTATTAAGTAATTACAAAAGAAATTAAGACTGCTGTGTAACGATCAAATGCTATAAATTTAATATTACGGATTACTAAAAGTGCAGCTACAGTAGTTTGATTCTAGTCGAGCATAATATATCTGTAATAAGAAATTTAAATAGGTAACTAATATCTTTCCCCCAAACAGTGTGAATTACCAATTTTATTTACAAAACCGTTAAATAAAATTATACCGTGATAAACGTGCATAGAGATTATTTTTGGTTAGTCGAAAAGTGTTCATATTTTGATATCGCGTGGTTTTGTGAATTTGTTACGACTGTGTATATATAAGTAAGCAATAGGTCCGAACATCAAGTTAACCTTGAGCAGACCTAACAGAAAAGACGAAGAAATTGTCAACCCTAAGTTATCGATCTCTGTAAATATAAAATTCCTTAAGTAATATCGGAATATAAGTGTCTTAAAAGCTAAATATTAGAAGTAATTTGTATTTTTATAGTTGATGAATATATGAGTGACATTGAATGCATATAGAGAATCTATTGATAATGATATTATAACTTGGTGCTAGCGCGGAATACTAGTGACTCAAAGGTTTTGAATAATAAAAACAAATCAATGAATTACTATATAGAAAATGAAGTAATACAAAGGTGTTACTATTCTTGAGTCACTTCATAGATAAATGAAGGGAGTAGCTTGTTGATTATAAAAGATTTCAATTGTTAAATATATAAGAGTGCTTACATATTTACAATTACATATAACGGATGCTTTAAGCTTTTATTTTAATAGTAAAATAGATATGAGCAACTGTTGCCAGTTTCATTTTATACTTAAAAATTCATTAGTCAAAGTGTAAGCGCTCATAAATTTAATAATACAATTGTGTTTTAGCTAGTATTGACAGTGTGATTGTCTGTCTCTTTTCCTCACATACTTAATAGTTGAAAGAAAATTCATAGAATGTGAAATGTTTCCTGAAGATAAGAGAAGCTAAATACAGTGTAGTAAAATCATTCGTCCATAATTATATGAATTCACTGCCAGTGTACAAAGGATGGTGCTCATCGCAAATTCAATTGAACGAAATTAAACTTAAGAACAATCGCTAGTTGCTTAATAGGTCATTCTAGAAGCAATACATATAAAGTAGTCAGTTAATGGATAAAAATACAATGTGAAACTAATATACAGGATATTAAATAATTTTAACTCGTAATATAAAAAATATACATATACAGTACATAGAATTTTGTCCAAAAACATTTATTTCTCAAATAAATTTCTGAATAGTTAAGAATTCATAATTATCAATTCAGTTGTAACCTTCTATTTGATCCGAGATGATTTTCCTACTGTTCTATTTGTACATTATGTTAGGATAAATAAAGTACATAAATGTAAATACAACCAAAGAAATTGTATTTAAGTGTTGGGACCTTTGGACGTGACTGTGTCTGTAACTAGACGCGAGTTTTCTTGACTTGAGTGGTAAATATAAACTCGTATTATTTTTATAAAGACTAATTTTTCGCACCGTTAGTCACAAAAGTAGTGACGTGATTTTGTTAGCTTACAAATGATTTATTGATTGAAATAAAGTGATTTATTGCATTTTGTATTTTTACCTTCCTTTCACTCTTATAAGCTTGTATAGAAGCATTCTAAGTTTCTTAAGAAACATAACACATTACATTTTTTTATTCCCCTGGACCAAATTATAACTTTTATTAGAGCCACAAAGAAGAATTGAAACAATATTTGTGCAAAACTTGGTTTATTGGTATCCAGGTATACAAAGATTTATGCTCAGGTATCAATCAATCAACCGCCATTAAGAAATCGAATGAGTTTAATTACAGTGTACTTCAAATTAAACTAAACTTAAATACAACACTTAATTTTACCACACTCCTATCTACTTTCCTGCTGCTGTAGCAAGTGGATTTCTTAATACTAAGATCACGGAGTCTCCTCGTAGAAACATTTTAGAGATAAATCTGTCTTTGTTCACTGCCTTACCCTGAAAGAGATTAATAATTGTCAGTCTGGTTGAGCTATTGGAAGTATTTTGGCTCTGTGTAGCCGATGTTGCAATCACAATTTATGTAGTTTGTGTTGTTAAGAATCTATACTAATATGTAAAGTTGAAGAGTTTGTTTGTTTGAACGCGCTAATGTCAGGAACTACGGGTTCGAATTGATAAATTCTTTGGTATTGGTTAGCGCATTTATTGAGCAAGGCTATAAGGTTAGGCTATAAAACATCGTGCTATGACTAATGGAGGTATTGTTAGATCAGAAATGTGAACAAAACGGGGAAATTATTCACAATATGGAGGCGTATGCTGCAATAACGATTCAAGGTACTAAAAAAATATGTATGAAATAATGATTCCTCTTTAAGTGATTAAAGATCACGATGCTAAATGTAAAGATTAACTAACTAACAAGATCGGCGGGAAGGGACGCTACTGACATCATGGGTAACAGCTTAGGTTTATAAACATGAAGGGTTTTGGAAAAACTAATTAGGATGCCCAAAATTACTATTCTACACAGACGAAGTCGCTGGCACAGCTAGTAGTTTATAGGTTTAAACATGCTCTAACTTTAGTCATGTTGCCATGTCGATGAAACGGATTTATGATTAATTTTTCTATGCATCATAATTATGTTTGTTTTATATGAATAGTAAAACCAATCAACTGAATAAGTTAAGGACCAGACTTGTAATAACCACCATCATATTGGTGCTACAAGAACAGTTATCATGACAAATAACCTACCTTCTTTCCTTTTCCGGTTCTAGGCACTTCAGTCCACATTTCTTTGACATTTTCCAAAACCATATTACAATGCCGGTCGAAAGCCTTGACGCGTCCTAAAAGTTTTTTGTTGTTTCGGCAGTTTATCAGTACTTGCGTGTTGTTCTTAACAGATTGTGTTAATACAGACAAAGGACCAGTACTAAATTCTTCTTCCTCTATCTTTGATAACTCTTCTAGGGTCATTTCAGAACGCGGTTTCGTTGTTGTTGCCCTGCAAACAAGGTTATGAAGTAGAATATTACCCGTAGTTTTTAAATAGCTTCACTGGTCGAACATATAACTTACATGATTATTACTGAATCCGACAATCAAAATCTAATTTACAGTTTGCTTTCTAAATAAAACACGGGCGTCTTACTGCTTTTAAGCTTCAAACCACAAGATCACACAAGACATGAAATAAACATAGATTATATACATACAACGCTAAGTTGACAGCTATACAGAATATAATAGACAAAATAAACAACACTATAGTCTGTGGTACATTCAAATAGCGTAGAAAACATTGAAAACTAGATGTCGCTCTTAAATATTTTAAGAATATGAGTTTTTTTTTATAATCATAAAATTATTACTATAAGTTGTGTTTAATAATTATATTTTTCCTATAAAATTACGAATTTACTTATATTTCACGAATAGTAATTATTTTTTGTGTGACTCGGGTTTAAATTTATTTGATTTTAAGTAAATCTAATACATTTTTTCAAAACAGCTGCGTCACCTTGTTAAGAAAACAGTTTCGAGTGCGAAGATTTAAAGTATAATCAAAGAAAAATCCTTAAAATTAAGCTAAAGAATTATACATTGAAAAATAACTATATTTTTATCTGCGAATACAATACCTACTTGACAGACAAAAATGCTATATAGCATGGGAAAATGCTAAATAATTATATATTGTCCGTAGTATAAATGACCTTAGCACATCAAACTAAAGCCGATTATTTGTTTACGCTACATACTCGTCGCATTATCAAATCAGATAGTTTTATAGTCTGGCGGTGATAGCACGCTTCGTGCTGCTAATTTCCCGCCCTTTTAGTGATAGTGTGAAAATAGTGTCAAGTAAACAGAGGATTGTGATTTGAGTATTTTAAACTGGTAAAGGTTTTAACATATTTTTAATCTTTAAGCTATAGATTATAAACGTTTGTTTTAGTTATATTGTTTAGTAATATTTGTTTTCGTATCACATAAGTACATTTGTAAAATATATATTAACGTTTCTTTTTGTTTGTAAAAACAACAAACAAAAGAAAACTCTAAAAATAACTACGTGAATAGTTCAACTTATTAGATTTCATTTAAGGTAACAGATTAATATCACGATGTATGCTAGAATAGCGATACCAAATTTTCAAAATAAAATTACATTTTTTAACAAAATACTTTTAACGGTTTAAAACGCGAATCTCTATCCGACGTTTAAGAGTTAAGAGTTAAGACTCTTTGCAGCAGCCGTAGCCACGGGAGGGGGGAGTCGCAGTACTCGCATAAACAGTACAATATTTAACTAAATTACTTTACTAATTAATTAAAAGTTAACTACCTACGTTTTTGTGCAAAGATAAAATTTTAATAATGATTTATGTAGGTATATGATATTATTTATTAAAATTTTCGTGTAAAAGAGTAATAAACAAACACAATTCCTTGATATTGTTGTATTAGAATTAGGATGTGTGCAAAATGACATGTTATGATTTATACCATGTGATCATAATCTAGATGTTATTTATGTTCCTTACAGTACTTTAATATGTCTATGCTGATTGCCTTGGAGGGAGGTCACGATATAGGTTTAAAGGCTGTTCACAAAAAGTTACCCGAGTGAGATATATTATACCCCTGTATCATATAACATGACATATGCTTCTATTTAAAAACCCTTTCAAAAATCTTGTTTATTTCTTTAACTAATCCTTAGTCCTATAAAAACACTTTAACTGTTTAAAACGCGAAATATATATTTAGTAATATATATTTCGCTATGAGCGCTTTGTAGGTAAATGGTTAAACGTGTTGCCAAGCATTATGTTAAGCGTTAGATGTCCTGGGTCCGAATTCCGGGGTAACAGTAAATTGTTTCGGTCGGGACAGGGCACAGAAGTCTGATCAATTACTTGCCTGTAATGTGTTCGCCCCATGCCCCACGAGGGGAACGGGAATTCACACATCATTGTAAGTGACGAATAAAAAAATATATTAGTAGAATTTCTCGAGAATTTATTCCGAATATGAAAATTTTGAATGAAGTAGTCTTCCCTCCATCATATCCGTTACATGGATACTAACTTGTATTAAAATCACTTGTAGACTAAAAATTATTTCACGATCACTCGTAAAACATAACTTCTTTCACATTTGAATACGTATATAAACACCACGTTACCTTGACTTTACTAAGTATTCAATGAGGACATCTGTGAATCACAGGTCACGGCCCTTACCTTATTGTCGTTATTGTGTGCATTTTATTTTACAACGATTTAAAACAGGCACGAACTAACTATGGATATGAAAGTGCAAAAAACTCGTGTCATATGCATGCAAGTGTAGTGGTAGTTGTTGTCAAAAAAGTATGAAAAGAGCTGAGAATATCAAATTTTATACTATTTTTTTTTCTAGATTATGATAATTATATAAATATATGTATAATCCGTTTATTAGCTCAAAGTATATAAAGCTAAATACAACTAAAATAAAAAACGTACTATGGAAAGATTGAACAAATTACAATTTTAGCTTTGTGTTAAAATGCATTATAAAAAAGCAAGATGTTTTTATATAAAATGAAAGTTAAGCTGGACAAGCATAAAAAGTTATCACATCAAACTTCAGTTGGTTACTTGCTGTTACTTCAAATTTCAATGTTAATCTTTCAATTCATGAATGTTAGTTAAAGGGAGATGTCCCGAACCGTTTAAAAAAAGTCCAGACTCCCAGAATCGGGATATGAACCTACTTCTAAAACGACAATGCCACACCTCAGCAACTGAACAATGCTCAACTACATAAATAGGTTCGCGATTTGAAAAATAATTGAGATCCTCGAAGACTGACTCAAGACACGGTTTCTCTTAATAAGAGCTGATTCAGACTTTGATTGAGACACATCGAATCAAAACAATTATTCACCAATTCCTGGGACCATCAAGTGCTTGATTATTTGATATGAGAAATTGGGTTTCCTTATTGGCATTTTTATCTGGCGATAACCATATGATACGCTTTCATCCACATATATTCTTATCAGCCAGTTTTTGGGTCTCATTTTTGTTACCCACATACTGTTAGACATAAATAATACGAAACATGGGGCGTTGAACCGACATTAGTATGTTTTTTTTAATGATAGAAGCGGCCGTCGACCTTTTTTGGCTTTGGATATTCGGAAATGTACAGACTGATACCGAAACGTGATTTATATCTTCAGGGCTTTTTCATCAGTTGCAGGTGGTTCGTGACCCGGACGGAATTTCGATATTCCTACCATCCATTTAATATCCAGATTTCCAAATGAAGTCCGACATGTTTAAAAAAAATCTAAATTTGTTAAAAATACGTTGGACCCGGTGTGGAACAAACCCACGACCCGTTGATTATTAACAATACTTTACTACCATTACTCCAACCAGCCCGGCCTTACCCAAACTCCTAATTATGTTTCTCTGGAATTCGTTAAGATATTATATAAGCAATTGTAAAGCTTTTTCGTTTTAAAAAACTAACATACAAAAGTACATATAGCCATTATTAATTTATAATCCCCGATCGATTTCCGCCTAGCATTTACGTGACTGTAATAATTTGCATTCTCCTTCATATTGACTGATTAGCCCGACACACAGACGGACAGTTTCCTTATTCTATACAGGAATTCTATTAAAACTTATCCGTATGAAGGACGTGTAATGTACACCTTATTTAATAATTATTTCTAGTTCGGGATGTGAATCTAGGTACATGTTTATCCTTTTTTTTTTATTTTTGAAACTGTAAGACATAAAATGATAATTACAAGTACATACGATGTGAAAAATATTTCTTATTTAATTGTTACACACACAATTCTGAGTATAGTAGAACATTTCTAAGACATTAAAAAAATCTCTCTGAATTTGCTTTCCTATTTGGTTTTATTGAGTAAGAAGAAAAAATTTCAAAAGTGCAGCGTAAATGTCACCATTTTCATGTTCGTGCTAGGCATAGATCTCCTCTTTCGTAGAAGAAAGGGTGTAACAGCGTAGACTCATCATGCTGCTACAGTGCGGGTAGACAGCCAACAGTGCTCGCCAAGACATGTTGGTTGACCTCCTACACAAAGCTTCTGGGTGATGCTATATTCTTTATTTTATTTCGGCCAAGCCAGGATTCGAATCCCGGTAACTCGTGATCTGTATGAGGTCACTCACTACTAGACCAACGAGGCAGTAGTTATATATTTATAATAGAGACAAAATCATGATTTGATTTTAACTGTATTTTCACAAATGACTAATTTATATATAATCACTTTAACGGTTTAAAACGCGATAGATATTAGTCAAACATTTATAGCAGCGGCCTTGGTTACGGGAAGACAAGTCGTGGTCTGCCCGTGACCACGGCTACGTCGGGACGTAGTTTGAATAGTTTTCAAATAAGCTTAACTAATATATATCGCGTTTCAAACCGATAAAGTGTTTCATTTAAATGTGTACTATTCGCGTAAACAGACAGTATTTAAATGACTAATGATTAAAAATATCGCGACGTAGAGAACGTTAAGATAATATGAATTACTTGCCAATTAGTCTCAAGATAAGCGTGAAAACTCATTAGTTTCGGATTTCGGATTCAACAATAGGGTTGCCACTATATTTATTCAGTAATACAGTACACTTAACAAAACAATCAAAAGAACAAGACTTCTAAAAATTTGAGCGTATTTAATATATTTAGTAACCATTTTCAATTCTTTATTGATTACAAAATATTTAGACACTTGTATGTATATTTTTTTTCTATGAGTGTATACCAGGTTTATACTACAAAGTTTGATACAATCTTTATTTGCTTGATAGCTGTGAATTTTAAAAGCACACATACCTATTTATAGATGGCGCCTGAATCTTATTTGTCAGATTTTTACATTAATACCCAAATATATTCACATTTTACAAAATCTGCTGTCTAGCATTGGATTTTACACATGTGTTTTGAATGCAGGGGAAACAGGGTTTCGGCCGGATAGGGCACAGAAGGCAGATCAATTACTTGCATATAAATGAAATTATCCAAGCCCCATGCACCATTTGCCAGTTTTTCGGGGTCACCAATTTACCTCTTGTACTGGCAAGGAGTGTGATAAGACTCATAATGTAATTTAGTCTAATTATTAATATAAAAGGAAAGGTTTATATACATAAATGGTGAAGGTGAATACGTGAGTTATTGTATAAATTAATATGCGACTACGCGCATTAATACAAAACAAAAAAAAAATCTTACTAAACGCAGTGGCTACACTCCACAAGAGGAAATATTATTTTTTTTTTTTGATTGGACTCTTACGTATTGTGTTCCTGCCACGAATACTAACCGGGCGTTTTGGGCGAGCGCGATAGCGCTCGCCGTGTTTGCGGCTAGACCAAGGGTGCCCCGAGGGGGGCATCGGCCTCGGCTTGTAAAAACGCATCAACAGGATTTGCTACTGCTAAATTTGACAGCCCTAGCCTAAGAAATACGATAAAGCTTATTCTTTGTAAACTTTGAGATACTTGCGAGTTATGTAGGTCAGGATTGAGGACAAACAAACATTGTACATTCTTATCTGCTGTGTACGGAAGTTAATTTTTAAACGCACCGAGGGCAGTGATAGTTTTGTAAGTCAAGCACCTTATTCCGTCCTTTGTGAAGTAAATTCTTATTAATAACACAAATCACATGTATGTCTGTAAATTTAAGTTTAAGCTAAAACAATCGCTTGTAGAACTGGAAAAACATTAATAAAGTGAAAATATTTACATTCTAAACCTATGTACTATTTATTGACGCTTAAAATTTGAAAATGAGTCAAAGAGATTCTGTACGTAACTATAAACTATACTTATATGTATCTCAAATTAACACTTTACCTCGATTGAATATAAGATATACACCCAAATATATATCTTTCTTAGCAAATTGAAACGTAACTAGTGAAAGAAACGCAAAGACGTTGAGGTTACCTAATGGTAACAATGAATTGCTAATAATCATCCGGTCGATTCGATCCCCGCCGGGTCCGACATGTTCTAATCAATATATACCTTTTAAATAAAACACTTTAACGGTTTAAAACGCGATATATTAGTTAAACTTATTTAAAAATGATTTCTAACTTCGGCCCGACGTTTCGGATGCTTTGCAGAAGCCGTGGTCACGGGGAGACTAAAGACTAAAGTCCTTTTCAAATAAGTTTTACTAATATATCGCGTTTTAAACCGTTAAAGTGTTTTATTTAAATGTGTATTACTCGCGTAAACTATAGAAAATTGTTAGGCTTTGTATTGAAAATCTGGATAACTTCAAACAGTACATAGATTAAGGAAATCTAGTTTGATCACATTTCAGTTTCAGTCTGTGGTTTTCCGAATTTCTCAAGCTAGAATAGATCTATAGCGTATCTTCTCTACAGGTTATGCCGTTGGGGTATATCTTACATCAAGTTAACATGCTTGCCTGTCCTCTGTGATAGAAAAACCTCGACAAAAAATTAACAATATGTATCATCTACCAACACGACATGCCTATATACTTTCTTAGAATGTACGTGACCCAGCAGTTAGAGCCTTGAAAGTCACCGATATTACTAAGATTATAGTTTTAAATGTGCTACTAAACAGCTAAAACAAAGCAATTGCTTAGCGTCAGAACTGGTATTACCTAGATTCACACATGTGACCTGGGCAGCTAGGGCTGACCTTTTAGCAGGTGCTTTCAATGATAAAATTCTCTTACTTTATTGACATAGAAAACAGATAGAATCGCGATATTGAATAATCATTTTGCCCCGAAGTATAACAGACTGAATCTTTGTGAATTATAATTTCGAATTTCTATTGAAATTAGGAAAGTGGTCACTTTTTTAGGTACTTACACAATATCTGCGGGAAACAAAGAGGAAAAAGTATACTTTTAAAAAATCTTATAAATGTAAATATAATACCGTTACACGGTTTAAAAGTAGAAATATTTTAGTTAACTTCTTTAATAACTATTTTAATTGCGGACCGGCGTTTTAGATTCTTTGCAACACGGGGTGACTAAAAATGGTCTCTCTAATGTCAAAGTGAAAATTTGTTACGGCGCTAGCATCTGTTCCGTTGTAGTTGATATTTCGGTTTTAAACCGTTAAATGTGTACAACTCGTGTACAGACAGTATTTAATATCTTATAAAGTAATACATATTACATACAAGCAATCATTTTTAAATGTACTTGCAAAACAGTCTTGTTTTTTAATTTACAAAACATATGTTAAAACCTAACGAGAAAATGCTGTCTGATAAATATTATCAACCAAGGAAGTCCTCATTTATTTAACAGCTATAAAAATGTGGGTTAAGGCAATACTATAAACGACTCCAATCTCGATATAATTGCTCCTTATCAAGACACGGTAAAAAACAATAATAATTAATAATTCATTTTCTCGCTTGTTAAAGAAATCGATGGCATTTATTTCCTTAAACATAAAAATATGCATTTATTTTCAGGTATAACATGAACTGATGATGATGAGCTCAACCAATTGAGCCACTCAACGTCGATTTTTTTAACTGTTTGATACATGCACCTCTCGCGTAATGTACTACTTGAATTTTAAATACTTACTTATCTTAGAGAAATATGTAATTTCACATCATGTACATTTTTAGCAGTTAAACATTTACACTTCGAGAGATTGTAACAAATACATCGTTATATATATGAGCCTGCTAGAGGCGAAGTAGGCTAACTGCGATTTTATGAGTTGCGTTTTTTACAAGAGTAGGTACTGTGACCGAAAATTGTAAACAAAATTCTTTCACAAATAATAGTACATTCTTTTCGTTTTAGCTAATTGCACATTTTTATTTTTCGCCTCATTGAAAATCATGTTTTTGTTATTAGGCCACTCTGCCTCTAGCAGCCTAATATAATAAATAGGGGGTATGACAAGTTATGATCACCGGCCCACGATGCGATGGTTCGTGTCCCGCTTTAAACACACATGTTCAAGATCTAATTCTATTGTAAGGCTTTTTTTAATAGGGCAGGACAGACAAATAGACAAGTGATATACTATAGCATCTAAACCCGAACGAATTTCCAAATTCCTACCACCCATTTAACGTCCAGATTTCCAGACGAAGTCCAACATGATTCAGAATTATAAATTGATAAGACCCGTTGGAGTTCGAATCCAGGATCCGTTGATTATTAGCCAAGCATTGCTACCATTGGATCAACGAGTCCATCAAAAACGTGTACTTATTTTACCAAGATTATGACCTACATAAACTTTTACGTCACGTTAAACGTCATTCAAAACGATTTGCGATAATTAAGTTAACGACTAACACACAGCACTGTGTATTAGGTAATAATGCAGTTACATAATATTTTGTAGTTCATTAGGCCAAACATACTTGCTATTTACTAGCCGCTTAGAGAATGAGTCTAGTAGAGTGTGTCTCATTTTTATAGTTCACAATTTACGGGGATGTAACTGTTTGGTAGGGCATAGAAGTTTTAATACCAAAATGACAAGAAATAAGAATTCCATAGTTTTGACGCTATTAGGTGTACTAAGCTACCTACATGAATAAATGATTTATGATTTAATTTGTTTAAAATAAGATCCGATCTATAACAGGCAAGTAGTTAATCAGGCTTCTGTGCCCGGCCCGACCGTAACAATTTTTGTGTCTCCCTGGGATTCGAACCTAGGACCTCTAAATACGTTTAACCATTTGGCTACAGAGGCGGTATTTCACACGATGGCAATATATAATTTAAAAATTGAAAATAAATTGCGCGAGAGGTTCATGTATAAATCAGTTGACAAAATTCGACGATGAGGTGGAGAACTTGGTAGCTCAGTTAGAGCAACAGCACGATGCCAGTTCAAGTTGAAAATTCATTCAATTTATTTTCGATTTTTAAACTTTAACATTATTTACATATTGTGCTCATGATGGCACTATATAAATTAAAAAAAAAAACGGCTATAAATTGAAGATTACGACACAGACAGGGCTTGACCCGACATCCACAGCGTTCAGTGCTGTTGCCTTTTGTCAGTAAATAGCCAATTACACAATACATTACATGGTATTACATAGTTCGAAGGGTAATGACCGCGAATCAGCTGTTCTTCTCGAGGACACCTGCTTCGTATTCCCACGGGGACCTCACACCTGTATCCTGTATACATACCTATTATATGTATAACAATAATAATTAACCGGGGTATTACAAAAGAAATCGTATTGTGGTAAGTTGAATATTTGCGTTAAAGTTAGCTGAAGAGGCGATGTTACATTAAATAATGTTATAAAAAAAATCGTCAACAAAAAAGACACGTAATTTACCAGTAGGAAAAATGCTATAATCGCGTTTTTTGTGATCCGCGAAACACGTGTCAGAGATCACGTTTGGAGGTGGCTGATTTACGTCAATGGCTGTTGAAAAAATATAATTTTCAAATTAAATTTGACTCGAGATTTTAATACTACAGAATTGTTGCTTTAAGAAAATATACCACCCAATATGTCTCTAAGGAGGTATTTTTATACTGTCTATAGTTTACGCGAGTAGTACACATTTAAATAAAATACTGTAACGGTTTGAAAGAAGATATATTAGTTAAACTTATTAAAAATGATTTTTCTGAAACCAACTGATGTCTCCCGTGACCACGGCTGCTGCAAAGCCTCCGAAACGTCGGGCCGAAGTTAAAAATCATTTCCAAATAAGTTTAACTGATATATCCCGTTTTAAACCGTTAAAGTGTTTTATTTAAATCTATTGTTTTGATTATATTAATTAAGCAACTGTGTAAAAAACCAAAGAAAGATTTGAAACAATGAATTCTCATTATACGGTAAAAAACATGTCCGCATCATTTTAAAATGAACTCGCAAGAACGACGGGTCGCGAACGACGTCGTGGGTAACAGCTGTATGTAATAAATATTTCGGAATTGAAATGTATATTCAATTAAACAGCATACCTACATCCCATGACGAAATAGGTCAATCTTGTAAACCGACGCGCCTATCAAGGACAGACAGAATGACCCGTCGTATTACACGACACTCTATTAGAAATTCCCCGGATATTTCCAACGAATATTGCTGAGAAACATAATTATGTCCTGCGACCACTTATAACTAGCTGCTTCCCTCGGTGTTACTCGCGCTTTAAGAGAAGATGGATCATTATGTATTTAAATAAAACACTGTTAAACCGTCAAAACACGAAATAACTATATTGGTTAAATTATTTTTGATTTAACTACGGCCCGACGTTTCCCTTGCAGCAGTGGTCATGGTTGACTAATAAGTAATATTTTTCGCGTTTCAAACAGTTACAAGTGTTTTATTTAAAGGAGATTTGTATTTGTAGTATTTCAATCTCCGTTTAACTTTATAATATATAATTTTAGATCCCTGAATGGCTTTTTGTTTTTCCTTAGAGAAGTAATAAGATAAAGAGAGACTAAAAATGGAGGATGTCTCTGATGACAAAGTAAAATCTGCTACGCTAGCGCCATCTGTTCCGCGTAGATGGTATATGGCGAGCCGTAGTTACGATAACTTTTCAAATAAGTTCAACAAATATATATCGCATTTTAAAGCGATAAAGTGCTTTACTTAAACAAGAATGATAAATCAAAAACCGAATGAATTTCATACAACTTTATTTAAGGCGCTTGAAAGCCTTATCACCTACACAGTGGTCCAGTGCATGAACCAAGTCCATTGTCTCTTGGTGACAGGTCTCTGCGGTGTACGACTTTGAAGTTACTCGGTCCTCGCACATCTTCAGCGCTTGCATGACTTTCTTCACGTGGTGGTCCCCTGAAAGAAATACTCTTTAGACTTTGCGAAGTCACTACAAGTCTGTTTGAAAGAGGAGGACAGACAAGCATATCGTTAGCTCGATACACTGCTCGCGTTACACCAACGAGTTAGTATATATGCATACAGAATTTTAACTTGGTATATTTTCTATAAGTATGTACTCAATGTGCTAAAAATTATTAATTAGTTTGCTTTTTTAACATACCTTCCATACACATTCCTCGCGCTTTCGTGAGTTGATCGTTAGAGCTCTGATAAAGAAAAATATGAATATTAAATAAACTATGTGAATAAATCTAGATATTATAGATTTGATTATTTATAGTTAGTCAAAAAATACGTATACTTGCAAGCCCCTTGCTTTAGTGGTGTAATAATGCCATCCATGTCATTCCTCAAAAAGAAAGAGAAGGCTAAAAGAATATAGGTACTAGAGTCTCTTTGAGTTTTGTCAGACATACCTAGAAACTGTAGCTTACGCCAGTTATACAAATTAAATAACCAATTTTCGACACTTTACAGCAACCGCGGCACGGCGTTGTGTAAGAAAATAATTCTAAAGTACCATAACTATTTTTCGTCTTTAACATTTAGGTATAGACTTTTATTATAAAAGCCCGCTTCCCCCTCGTGGGGCATGGGGCGATCACATTTCTGTGTCCGTTTCACTGACCGTTTCTCTTTTTAACGGACAAGTAGTTGATCAGACTTCTATACCCTGCCCGGGCGAAACAATTTTATGTTTCCCAGGAATTCAAACCCAGGACTTCTCGTGCTAAACGCAATACTAAGCATTACGTATGGTAAAGACTTAATTCCTCATAAAATGGCAGCCAGCAGCCGTGGTGCCGGGGAGGAGGTGAGTCTGTTCACTAATATATATCGCGTTTTAAACCGTTGAATAGCTTTATTTAAATAATTATGTATATAATATTTTGTTCGACAATTTATTTTTTCAACAACGACATTTCTTAAAGACAACTTTGCGAATACATAAAGATAAACTTTTAAATAACGGTACTCACAAGAGAACAGCATAAGAACAAATACTCGTCGGAATTAAGATAAAAAAACAAATGCGCTGAGTGCGAAAAGATCGTTGACTCAAATAATTTGTAACGATAATAACTTTGCGTGCTCATAATACGAACAGAGAACATTGTACTGCATTGAGTCGCAACAAATCGGTCAAAATCGGTTTCCATTAGAACGGGAAGGCATTGGGGACAATTATCAGATATAATATTATATAATTGTTCATGTACAATCCAGATGAGGATAGGTAATCTTCCTTCTATATAAATTCAAACTATGGACCCATTGCCCAAAATTCATGGCGTTAACAACTTAACCACTGTGGCCCAGAAATTTAAATTCCGAATACATAATCGGTCGTTCAATCAAAGTAATTTGTAATAAACAAAAAAATGTGACAACGCAATATGTTAATCTTTAGAATTATTAATTAATGACTTTTAAACGGAAGTCAGTATCATGCTCTTAATTATTCGTACCTTGGCATTCATTTTATAGTCCACGTTCTTCATACTTTTTGGGTTAGTAGTAAATAGTTTTTGTATACAGTAAAAAAAGTATTTTATTCTTTTTTATCAAGAATGTCATCGAAAATATGCGCATGATTGGCGATTTAACATGAGTTAAAAGTTTGTTGCGTATTTATAAGAAGGTATTTTTTTCATTTCTAAGCGTTAAATCCGACAGATTATTATCTAACACAAAATCGGATCTGAGTTCAAATTAATTGACCGTATTATAAATTATTACAGTGATTAAGGGTATTCACATTCCCTTGAACAACTTTCTTCAACTTTTTTGTTACTCCGCAAGAGTATCGATGTGTAAAAGGAAGCGATACAAGCAAAATTTGGATGAGTTTTTGATAAGATTTTTTTTCAGACATGTTGCTGAATTAATATGGCCACTACGACGATGGTAGTTTCGCCGTTGGCCTCTCAAACACCACCTAAGAACAAGCGTCGCCTCTTCGCTGAAGCAAGACAGAACAGTTTGCATAAGCTCAGTGTCATATTTGACCACGGGAATAAAAATGGTGAGTTTACTCTTTAAAACTTAACTGCTATGGTGAGTCACTAACCGGGTCGTATTCGGGCATTTTTTAAATTTTCCTTTAACGAAAAACACAACAAAAGGCGAATACTGCGAAGTCCTACGTTTTGATGTATTTTGTCAGTAAAATTAAAAAAAAAATCTAATTTCCTGTGGACAGTTTGTAGTCATTATGCTATAACATTATTCAAACAAAACATAAGGCAAAATCGTGCGTGAATTTCACTAGATGGCGCTTACACAGAAAAAGTAGGTGATGATAAATTGCGCGCTCTCCGTATTTCTGCCGCCCACTTCTGAAGTATATTGTCATGTCTTTTTGACATTTAGACGTTTGTCATATGAACGCCTTATTAAGATGTTGCCATTAATTTAAATGTATAGATTGTTTGGTAGAATGTTTATTTATGTTAGATTTACTTTTTAATACAAATTTTATATAAAATTTTATTGAAAAAATATAAAACACAATTCTAACAAAAGAAATACTCGTAAATATTTTAATGAAGGTTAAATTTTAAGTTTATGCATTTAAGTTAATCATATTGTACAGTTATTAAATTTAAATACGTATTTTTAAATAATGCTTTATTCAATCAACCGGTTTGAGGAATATAGCTAAATATTATAAGAAGCTTTACTAGATGTGGTAGAAGTTTATGGTAGTTGTATGGTAACACAGAATTCTGCAGTAATTATTGTGTTTCTGAAATTATAAGCGCCATTGCTTTTTATCGATGTTGTGGAAATGATTTTAATCGGTTTTCATCCGTAATTCTGTGTAATGTTTTAAAAAAATTACAAGGTGATTGTGTACTCAAACTATCGAACTTCTTAAGTTTTTGTGCTGGGCTTTGTCATGGCCGGTAAGTGGTGACTTTTAGCGCCCGCTAGACAAGGGCGAAATCGGAGTCTGGAATCGCAATAAGTCGAAGATGTTTTATCGGTCGAATTCCGACGGTAAATGCAATGTTCTCGTTCTTAGTGTGACTTCTTCTTAGTGTTTACTCTTATATAAATAACAGTATCTTTGAGTGAGAAAGTGTTGCTAATGTTTGAACTTAGTTTTTAACGTTTCCCTCTTGATTATTGTTATTACGCTTGAGGTATAGTGTTAATAAGGTTCTCGCAATTTCAATATAGTAAACTAACGCGTACCCGTCACGTAATAATCGTAACATAACGATTGTTTGGGTGATCAGATGATTACATTATGTTATTCGTAAATTGAAGGTCAAACGGCCGTTGTCACAAGAACTAACTTGGAAATAATACATGTAGAATCGGTATACGGTATTAGTTAGTGACAAAATCTAACGTAAAAGTGAATTTCTAGACGCAATGAGGTTACAGACAGGTGAGAGTGATTTTTTTATACCCTCCTTACAAACCTGTTTGCAATGGTTGTAATGGTACTAGTATGATGAAAAAGTGGTTTGCAATGGTCATGTATGTGGTTGGAGAGATCCCATTTGGTATTGTTGCAATGTATACACATTGAGAATGGAATTTTTTGCTATTGTACTGACAGATGTTGTAGCTTGTACATTCTGTCCTTACTAATTACTCTAAGGTCGCTGTTACATGAACTTAATATCATATGTTCTATATAGAAGCTATAGTATGATATCTTTACCATCTACCAGACTTGTCTTTGGATAAATTACATAAAATTGTGGTAATTTTATTTGTAGTTCATATTATATTAGTTAATTTACTCTGCAAATACTACTCTATGTTTGTTTGTATGTAGGTTAACCATTAACGCTTATTCCTTAGTCCCAGGGACAATGATAAAATTATTTTTATCCTGATAAACACAAAATTGTTAATGAAATTAGTTAATTAACCAAAGAGACAGACATACTTAAGTTTATATGTGCTACAAACAAACTTTCCATCCTAAAATTATCTTTAGGACACTTATTTATTCTATGCATGGTAGCTATCACAATATGTTGCAAACATAATACAAAGGACACATCAACAACCGTAGCATTTATATGTAAACAGTGATGTTAATCTTGAATCTTTGCCAAAATTACAATATTTTCCTTGCAACATATCAGTTTCTTTAATTACCGTGCAGACTTATCTAGGATAGTTTTATATCCCACTATATCTTAAGGCCTTATTCATCAAGGCTCACTGAGGTTTAAACCCAGAGCATTTTGTACAATGATACACCAGAACAAGAACAGAAAAACTAACTTTTTAGGTTATAACATTTTCTTACCCTTAAAAAGATTGAAACAAGCCTTTGTATTAAATATCAAATAAAAAGGAATCTCAAGTTTAACCTTCAACCGACTTAGTCTATCCCAGAAATTTAATCTGATAATATGATGCATTATTTTATAGGCACCTATTAAATTGATATGTAGGCCATTTATATTCCTATTTACTTCCCATTAGGGGTCTTTAATTCTCCCTTTGACTCATTATATGATCATAAAACTGTTTGTGATGTGATGTAGTATAATTTGTTATTGTAGCAATTGCGTAGAAAATAAAGGTATTCCTTTGACTAGTTGTGCAGTTTGATATATATGTTTAAAACTTAGTCAAAATGTGTGGATTGAAAGAATTTATTTTCCCAAAGCTTTTAATAGACTCATAATATAAAATTTCTTAAAAAAATCAGATATTGTTTAAATTAAAATCATAGATTTAACTTAGATATGATTTTTTATGCACGAAATATACACTAATACATTACTAACTATAAAGTGTTACAATTATACTAAACAACATCATAAAATGCTGCACTGCACAAACATTTTACTACCAATGCATACCATTTACTATTGTGCCATACTGCAATGTAACTGATACAATGCACTCATCTACAGCGTAGGATTCAAGTTTCTTTACAGTTTCTATTCATGGCTATCAAATGACACCATTGTTTTGCAACAAGTTGTTCACTGGGTCTTCAGTCTGTCTTAACAATGGGTCTCGCTAACATGTCTTAATATTGTGACAATTATGCTAAAACCTATGAAAATATGCTGAAAAAGAAGGAAGTGCCCTGGTATTCCAACAGAATTTGGTTGCAAGAGAATATTATTTATCACTGGAGATATACATGTGAAGTGCACAGCTATGCCTGTTGTTGTATGTATTTTATTCTTAATTAAGTTTTAACTTTTTGACAATATAAAACTGCTAACGATATTTCCATTTGTGCAGACTAAAACCAGTTATGAGTATTAGATTAGAGAAACATAAATCTAAGAACTAAGTAATGAGAAAGTAAAACAACTACAAATCTTAAAGAAGATAGATAGATATTATTGTCAGGCAAATAGAAGCACTATTGAAATCTTGTGAAAATCTATTTGAGTATATATTATGAAGCAAATTGTGTTTAAATGTTCATAAAAAGCTTTACACATCAACAATATAAAGAACATATTATCCTTTTAGCGAGAACCTTTTTACACTATTTAACACTTGTTAAGTACATTGCATTTACTATTTAGTTGTCTAGTAGTTTAGTTCTTGTAGAGTAGTATTGATACTTTTCTACTAACTTTTATATATCTACATCTTTGTTTTAGTTCTTTTACTAGTGTATAGGAGGTAAGATGGTTGTGAATAGCTGTAGTTCTATTAAATGTATACACATTTACATTTTATACAAATAGATTTATTTAAATTAAAATTGTGTATAGATAACTGTCTTGAAGTTATGTACATTAATGCAGTGTCACAGTTGACTGATGTGCCATATAAACTCTCATAAGCCATTAATTTGGTTAATAGACTTTACTGGTCTAGACAATAAAGAGTAGATTTCACTATCTCGTCCATAAAATTTGGACTTGATATAATTTTATCTGACTTTTAGAAGGATTCAATATTAATTTCTCTTGTATTTATTAATGTTATTGCTAGGTTTGTAAGGGCTTAATAGGTAAAAGTTGTAATATATACTTAAATCTTTTAGCGAAGACAGTTTCTACAAACTATAATGAGACATGTTAATGAACCGTGAAATAGTCGGACTAACTTCTATGGTTTCGCGTTTTGGCGGAGCTAATAACGCACCGTCTGGGTTTCGCCTTTGTCAGTAAATATTTAGCTTAAAACAGAGGATCATATAAATGCTTTAAAATTCTGAAAAAAAGGATTGATGGTTCGCATTTTGTTTGAAGTTATTTGACCTCTCGCAAGAAACCTCAGACGACTCACTTTTTGTTGTTAGCATGCTTTCAAAATTACCACATACAGAATGTCTATTCTGTCAAATTTTTATCATCTGCATTACAGATATATATATTTTTAAGTTGGAATGGTCTGTTACACTAACTTAATGCTACAATAAATAACGTGGGCAGAAAAGAATTCGGACGCGACACGATAAAAAGTTTTGGTTAATCGTCTCTCTTATAAGAATCGACCAGGGAACAGACTAAGCAAAAGGAGTAACATTTCCTTGGCATTTACTGTCTATAACAGTGTCGTAACATGTGGCTAATGGCGCCTATCTTTCAGGCAATGGTGGCGAGACAACGTGGTGTTTCAGTCAGGTCAAAGGTACCCTCGAAGATGACGTGACAGAGGCGGATCTCATCTCCTGCGTCGAGTTCAACCACGATGGAGAGCTGCTAGCCACCGGCGACAAGGGCGGACGAGTTGTGATATTTCAAGTGAGTAATATAGACACTTTCGGTTTTCCTAGGTATTAACTCGAGTGAAATGGACACGGTAATCAGTAGAGTAGCAAGGTGGCCGGGCCCTGTATATAAAGAAGAATTGGGTCCTTTTATCTCCCCTTTCCTTGTATCTTCAACTATATAAGTCTCCAAAATTATAGACACGAACAAAAACAGTTCTTTTAAAAATCTTAAGATTTTTTTCTTTACTTAATGATTATCGATTTTTTAAAGATCAGATTAAAGAATTACTAATCTGGTACACCATATGTGCACCACGGATGGAGGGATTTTATAGATCCTAAGATGGTTGCTTATTTGACTTAGTAAAGGAGAATCATTACTTTTTGTATTAAATCTAAAACAAGATTTTAAACCGGCCTAGAATGCAATGGATTTGACAACTCATAGAAAGAACTATAATATTTATTGTCTTAGTAAGAACCTATTGTTGATCTAGACCTCGAGATTAATGAGAGCTATGTAAACAAATCAATTCTATTGTCATCGTTGTTGGACGAGACTGCTACGTAATCGTAGTTGTATGTAGAACGTATATCACAGGCGACGTTAGGAAAAGTACGTAGATTCATGTGTTAGCGTTCTTAATTGTTACCTTTTGTAAGAAATGGGACATTGGAGTTATGAAACACGTATGAACAAGGGCGATGTCAAATTGTAGTTTTGTCATTTGTAAAATGAACGTTCAATAGCAGACCTTAGCTCCCACCGCTAGGACACTGTCCTTTCTAAAGGAAAAGTAGTTTTTGCTCTATTACCCTAAAGGACACTTTTCGCAAAATAAAAGTTATTTAAATCATGCTGTTGAGATCGGTTTTTAGGATTACTTTACCTATATACAAGTAGACATTAAAAAACTATATATAATATGCATATTACTTTGTATGTTATTATTATTATTTTCCATTGGGTACACCGATAGACGACAGGGTGGGTGATCAGTCCACGCTACTTGTTAATCACTCAACTCATTACTTTGCAGAATGCATGTTAATAATAGCTATAAAAGGAACCACTTTTGTTTATATGCCAGCAAAATATATTTACATTTTGTGAAATATTAATGAACACATAATTTTCCAGAGAGACCCCGCGTCAAAGCAATGCGTACCCAAGAAGGGGGAGTACAACGTGTACTCGACGTTCCAGTCGCACGAGCCGGAGTTCGACTACCTCAAGTCGCTGGAGATCGAGGAGAAGATCAACAAGATCCGATGGCTCAAGCGGAAGAACCAGGCGCACTTTCTGTTATCCACTAACGATAAGACTATCAAATTATGGAAGGTAAGATTACCCTAGATTGTTTCCCCATGTCTGTTCCCAACTACATGCAAGGATATTTAAATTACCCCAAATTACGGGCGTAACTTAATTAGAAGCGTTTATTTAACAAAAGCTTGTACTCTTGGTTTTCTAGTTACTGCGAGCAATCGTTTCACGAATAGTATATCTTTAGTTTACGTGAGTAGTACACATTTAAATGAAACGCGATCCCTACGGCTGCTGCAAAGCATCAGAAACGTCGCGCTGTAGTTAAAAGCAAATGTTAATAAGTTTAACTTAAATTTTTCTAACCGTTAAAAGTGATTTTTTTTAAATATTATCTCAACAATACAGTTCCTCACATAAAAAGACACGGAGAATTTGACAGAATTTTTGTAATCATTGTTTGTTTTATCAACCATTTTTTGGAGGAATACTTATCTCGAGTTTGGCATAGTTTTAATATATAGTATAAATATACACACATTTTTAGCTGACCAAACTTAAGCACCATAAACTAAAATAAATCTTTTATTGAAATAGCTTCAATACTATTTGTAATTATTACGAAAGAGACAATAAACGTATTTTATTTGTTTAAGGTGTCAGAGAGAGACAAGCGAGTAACAGGCTACAACACGCGCGAAGAGGGCGGAAGGCCGCGGGACCCGTCTCGAGTCACGCAGCTGCGCGTACCCACGGTGCGACCGGCTGACCTCATGGTCGAAGCATCGCCCAGGTACCTTGCTTACCAGCCTATTTCCATTATCAGTGACCGATTATCTTTGATAAAAAATGTCAATTCCTATTTAATTTATTTAAATATTCGTTTTCTAAAAATATCATACTTCTTTAAATGAAATATCATTAATTATTAGTTATGTTGATAATGATATCAGATATTATATGTCTGTGTCTCGTGCTGTTGCTCCAATCAACTGAGCTACCGAGTCCCACACCTCATCATCCAATTTTTTCAACTTATTGATACATACACCTCTTTTGCAATGAAATTTCACATTACCTTTATATGCAAGTGATAAAGTTGAAATTGAACAAATAATATAAATAACATGTAAAAAAAATTTAAAGTTCAAATGGCTGTGTCTATCGGTATAAAGAATGTTTCTGCTGAATCCTAACTGAGCGAATAACAGTAATTCAGTATATGTAATCATTTCATACTTCGTACTTTAATAAATGTCTAATTGTAAAACTTGTTGTAAAGATATGAATGCCCTAAAATATAAATAATAAACCACCTAATATCTTTACTCTGTAATACTTTGAACCATTAATTAAAATATACGGTTATCAGAGCAGACGTCAGGTCACTACTTGACTGTGACAAATATTTGCCCATCCACTTGTGCATATCACGTTTTATTGGAAATCATGAGCTATCTAATCACAGCGCAAACACAAGCGTGCGTATGGGCTTTCAAGATCCACCTGCTAATGAAATTGTGATAAACGTCACAGGGGCGCTCAGTAGTATTGCGTTTAGACATATCTGTACTAATTGATGCATTTTATCCACTCGTACATGTGAGATAAAGAACATGTGACCTTTTTAAATTAGGATAAACTTAAAACAACATTTTTTAAATCATTTGAAAATATATCATTCTTTCGTAAGTATTTTTTGGGTATCTTGAATAGTTTTCGCAACCCTCTAAACCCTTCGGAAACCCTCAAAGATGAAAATTTATCCTTGTTTTTTCCACATTTCCTACCGTTTCTTTTTCTCATAGCGTAATGTTTTATAGCCTAAAGCCTTCTTAGATCGATGGCCTAACTAACACAAAAATTGTTCAATTCCAACCAATAGTTCCTCGGATTACCGCATTCAAACAAACAAACAAGCTATTCAACTTTATAATATTAGTATAGATATAGCACTTAATACATAAAGCAATTCAACTACTATTTTCTTGCAGACGGATATTCGCAAACGCACACACATACCACATAAACTCGATCTCGCTAAACTCGGACCAGGAGACGTACCTGTCTGCGGACGACCTCCGCATCAACCTCTGGCACCTGGAGATCACCGACCAGAGCTTCAACATTGTGGATATCAAGCCGGCTAACATGGAAGAGCTTACCGAGGTAAACCGACACCCTAGTGATTCCATAACATTTAACAAAACGGGTGGATAGTGTTCTCTCTTTTGCACAGGTCCTTCAATGAACAAGGATACAAATCGTCAACCATACTGCTAGTCTCCTTTTATCTTATTGGTTCATTAACACACGCAAAATGCAAATATCAACTCACTCTAGCAATAGATACTATTTCTATTTGTACATAAGTTAGTTTCTGGCAACAATAAATATTTTTTTATTTTCATTTCAATTACCATACATAACAAAACAATTAACCAACTTAGTTAACCTTTTCTGTTCCTCTTTTACTTTAATTAGCTGATAAATATCACAAGATTAATAAATTCACAGTATGAAACATTAATATCCTCTATCTGTTATGTTTATAATTCCTAATTATAGGTGTTGAATATCGTACCCACCATTTCAATGCAAATGTTTAAACAATCGATTTTTTTAGGTGATAACGGCTGCAGAGTTCCACCCGACTGAATGCAATCTCTTTGTATATTCTAGTAGTAAGGGTAAGTGGATCTCTTGAAATGTTTAAGGCAAATATGTATTTTCCAAGTCTGTAATAATGTTCTTATTTTAGTTCTGTAGACCCTTAAATAAAAAAAAATTAATACATGTTAAACAACAATTATTAAATGTTTCTTTGAAGACCTATTATTTATTATCAAACCGGTCGTTTCTATGTTTTTGACCAAACGACGAACTCTTTATCTATGCCTAGATTTTTAACTTAACTGATGTATTTTCGTTTGGGCTCCAGGTACAATAAGGCTGTGCGACATGCGCGCAGCGGCGCTTTGCGATAGGCACGCGAAGCTCTTCGAGGAGCCGGAGGACCCTCATGCGAGGTCCTTCTTCTCCGAGATCATATCTTCTATCAGCGACGTGAAGCTGAGCAACTCTGGCAGGTATGTAATTATTATAAAGAAAAGTGAAGAACGAGATAGAGTTTTTAATGTTTTACAATCTCCAATGCTTGACGTTTAGGAGTTAACTTTTCTTTTGGACTAATTATATTCTTAGAGCCGATACAAATTATGTGATATCGGTGACAGTCCATAAATCAAGGACATAGGTGGAACGAGTAGAACTGGCAAGAAACTTGCCGCCACTATTATTGCTTTGTTTCATTCCTTCACATACTTTAAGTGCACTGCATATTTTTTCTTGTTTGGCCACTCTAACTCACATCAAGCACCCCTTACTTAGTATGTAAGTTGACAAATTTGTAATCACATACACGATAAATTCCTCTCTTGTTTCAGATATATGATGTCCAGGGATTATTTAGGTTTAAAAGTTTGGGATTTTAGAATGGAAACGAAACCTGTAGAAACATATTCAGTGAGTATCCTTTTTAACACTATGTGTGTTAGATCCTATTACATATACAAACACATATTTGGAGAGAAATTTTCACTACAATTATTTTCTATTAAGTATAATAAGTAATTCTAGAGTTGAAAGAGATTTGTGAATCTATAAATATGAAAAAAGCATGAACATATTTATCTGAAGATTGCATACCATACCTAATTTAAACGTGCAATTTTATACATTTCCAGGTGCACGAGTACCTGAGAGCGAAGTTGTGCTCCTTGTACGAGAACGACTGCATCTTCGACAAGTTCGAGTGCTGTTGGAGCGGCGACGATCAGAGGCTCATGACTGGTTCATATAACGGATTCTTTAGGTACGATACGTCTTATTGCAACGGTTTTAATAAAGAAAGAATCTAAGCTAAAAAACTAAGGCCCGACGTTTCGGAAGTGCTATGGCGCCTAGCCTCTGGCCGTAGTTAAAATCATTCTTAAAATTTATTGTATTAGACATTTCGTGTTTTGAACTGTTTGAAATGTTTTATTTAAATCAAACCTACATGTTTTGATACATAAGTCTTTAACAAATCTTATATGTTTGTCCAAAATTTGACATTTTATATTATTTAATATTGTGATATGGCATAAGCAATAATTTACTAATTGAAATCTCTCTTTAGTTCTCGGCTTAGTTTTATTATGTTAACACTCGTGTTGTAGGATATTCGAGCGTAGCGGGGGCGGCAACGGACGCCGCGGCGAGTTAACGCTAGAGGCGTCTCGCGAGGCAGCCGCGCGCCCGAGGCAACCGCTCAGAGCGAGGCGGGTTGCAACCACCGCTAAGAGGAAGAAGGTAGATTTTGGTTTTATCTCTTTTTTTTATTCTAAAAAATATACATGATGAACAGTGGGTAATAAGGCAATAATTTCGGCCAAAGGTGACCTTAAAAACTATTCACTATGTGTCTATATTATAAAATAGACGCATTCTATAGTCCATATTTTTTAGATATTTTAAAGAAACCATTCGAATCTTTATTTTATTTATAAAAATTTTTGGTCTCTTGAACCGCAGTGCACGCAACGGAATCCCACGTTTTTCCACACTTTCCACTATTTTTGCAGGGTGATGTATTAAAGCCTTCTTTGATAAATGGTTTGTCCCAAACAAAAAAGTCAATTTGATTTAATGCCTAATGCCCTATCTTAGACGCTATTATGTTACAAATGTATAATGAGAGTACGGTACGGTTCCAGGACGAAATAAGCGTAGAGAGCCTCGACTTCAACAAGAAGATTCTGCACACGGCGTGGCATCCGCACGAGAGCGTCATTGCGGTGGCAGCCACCAACAACCTCTTCATCTTCCAGGATAAGTTCTAGCGCGCACTCGCGTCTGCGACCCAAATCGAACACCCGGCCCTCACGTGAACGAGCGCGCTTCTCTACTGACTAACAATTGGTTCGTAGCTTAAAAAGCTGCTGTTACGAGATGTAAAAGACAGTATTTTGTTTTTATTGTAAATTATGTTAATCTTAGATACATAAACCTAATGGTTCTCATCTATACGCTATTTTGGCATACTGCGTTAAAACTATATCTGTTTTATCCATCTCACACATAAAAGTGCCGCCCTTTCAATATTAACTACATTTATTATTGATTTTGTAAGTTTACTTTAATATTTTCTTGAAAATTGTCACCCTTTTGTTAATAATACAACTTAGTCTTTTGTGAAGTCAGTACAGAGGCATCGTTCATCCGCCATAATCAGCTTCGTTTGAATTTTGCGTCCGTGTGTAGTCCATTTCTCGTGTGCTCGGGTTTTGTTTTGAGATGTTACTCAAAATGTAATTTGTTATATTTTTACCTGGTTTGTACGTGTTTACAATTGTACAGTGGGCATATCTTTTACCAGCATTGATTTTAAATAATTTTACAGCAAGTATAGTTGTAGTCAAATCCTTTTTATGTTTTTAACAAGCAAATTAGTTTGTGTTAAGTTGCGAGTAACTCCTTAAAACAAGGTCCTTTCATCGAGATAGCCCTGAACGCTTTAAAGATAGAATAAGTAGGAGAATCGAATATATTACTGTTAGTACTTGCTTGTTACTGTGCGGGATAGTTGTGATGTTGCCATATTTATAAACATAGATTAATAAACTTTTCTTCAAAAAAATACATCACACAGTGTTCTCATATGCGTTTAGTTTGCGTTAGATTCTGAGGCCATTAAAAGAACAATCAGCTTAGTATCCTTATATATTAGGTTTTGATATTATTTAACTATGATAGGTACATCACAACTATCCTACACGATATTGTGAATCACGAACAAATTATGTAACCAAACCGTTTTGTAACTTTCACCACCAGCTTCAAATGGGCTTCAACGAAAACTTATGCTCTCCGCATACGCTATATTTTAAGAAATTTTGTTAGATATACTTATCAAAATTAAGCTGGATATTTTATCCCAACGAGTTCTCTTAAAGAGTTAGGTTGTAAAGGTTTTGTGTATGTGGAGAGTATTTTGGGGGGTATGTATTTTTATTGTTAAAAACTCTAGTTTGGACTCAATTTAAAAATTGTTGATGACTTTGAAAACTGTAAAATCGGATACACAAAGCTCTAGATTTTTAAGGGAAAGTTATGTAACAGTCGATTGTTAGAAGCGTAATCCAGTCATCAAATTCGAAGCAAAATTCTGATAGTTTTCTATTGATTCCTCTGTTCAAATGTATCACAGTTAAATTCCATGCTTAACTCTTTCATAATTATTTCGGAAGCGCCTTCGGAATAGTTATTGGAGGAGCGCTTAACTTAGGCGTACGTTATTTATTACCGACACCGAGATTAGTTAGTATCGGAATATAAGATGTTTTTCGATAATGATAAGTTACGATTAAGCGTCTATACATTGTTTTAAGGTCGGTTATTCCACAACGATTGACATTTGAGACTACACGAAAAAGAAGTGCTGTCTCTTTCTCTATCTACTTTGAAATGAGACGAACCTAGTTTTAAACTGCATCGAGAGATGGCGCTGTTTTCAATGAGGTTTATTGTAGCATACAGTCGACTCTACGTGAATATACATTTATTTTTTAACAGTTTTATTTGTTTTTAATATTCCATGCGTTTTTATAAAATTACAGTTGTCATTTTAAAATATGTAAACTTAACATGTTATTTATGATGAGGTTGTATATTTATATCAGGTAAATGTAATGTGGGCTTCGACTGTCTGTTATAAGCGAAAAGTGTAAGTTGACAAGGTTTTGTATACGTAATAAGTCAAATAGCGAACTGTTGGGGTTCCGTGCCTTACCCGACATAGTTGTTAAACAATTTTTTTTTATTTATTGTATCTATTATTTCATGTTTTGTTGTGAAACTCGTGAGTGAAACTACCCGCAATCGAGGGCGGGTAGTTTTGTTATGTTTGGAACAGTTGAAATCGCACTCGTATGGGATTAATCGGGCATAATTACTTATAGTTGTGAATCGAGCGCTTGGCGAGTTGTAAATAGGCGTACGTCGCGGAGGCCTGAGATAACGTCACAATGTATTCTATTGTACAGTTATTATATACGGTTTGTACTCGTGTTTAAAATTATGTTCAATCGATATTCTTAATGAATTTTTTGTAAGCCTTTTTATTGTATAATTTTAGGTACGGTGTGTTGATTTTCGTCGGCCGTCGAGGCGCTCGTAGCCGGTTGCCGACCGCGTTTTTGTATTTTGTTTTTATTAGGGGCCACAGTCAATTCCTCGCGCGTAGTTACATTATGCTGTCCGCTCAATCTCGGCCGATAGATAGTGATATTTGTGTGATAATTGTCGTGGGAAATTAACTATTATGCCTTCGCAGCTAAGTTTTATATTGCTTCGAAAGCAAACCGAGAATTGACTAGGACCCCGATGTAAAAGTGGAAGTGTAGCATAGCGAGCGAGTGCGTGATGCGTGCTAGTTTAAGTCTAGTTTAGTTAGGTGAAAAATGCGAACAGTGATTAAAAACAGTTTTCTTTCCCGCTCGGTGGATGCAGCCATGTGATATCATTTGTATTGGCGTATTGAGAGATTACAACGAATTGCGCGCGCGCCTGCCCACGTAGTTGGATTCACGTTGTGAGGGAAACGCATCGGCCGTTGTACGCTTGTCCCTGAAAAATCCATCAATTAACGTTGAACAAGTAAATTGTAATGATTTGACATTCCTTTGATATTCAAAAGTCGTTTCGTTTGTTAAACTCGGAGGATTTTTAAACGTTGGTGTTCCGCTAGGGACCAGCGTGGAACCCAGTCTTCCTCGTTGACAAAGCACGACCATGCTATACCTTGACAACGGCGTGGATCGTGTCACAAATAGATGCTAAGTGCCATGGGGTCGAAGCGGCGCGGGCGCGTGACGGACAGATGTTGTATCCAAAATATTTCCTATAATATAAATTTTTATATCTGAGCAGTTGTTTGATTTGTAAAAACGAAGTAGGGAAAAAATGGCAAAGATTTTTAAATGAAGTTGGATCCGATGTCTTAGGTAATAATTTTGTGTTAAAATGAAACGAGAGATATAGAAATGTTTTTAATTATAAATACGCCTACATCACATTTGTATCACAAGATCCCATAACGGCAATAACATCGTTTTAACTGTAAAAATAAGCAAAATCAATGATAATATATAGTGTTTTAGTCGATACCAAATCGCTATATTTAATATTAAAGTACAAAAGTATACAAAATACATTTCCTATAACGATACAGAACTTATACGCGATTGTCTTGTTTTATCGAATATTCCGATTTGATAATTCACTAAGCTATATACAGCAACCCGAGAGCCAATCAGCTCCATAAATGCCATTAATTGCCAAAATGTGCCACCCTGCCTTTGGGCTAGACCCACAAGTGTTACTTCCTAGTGTCATTTGTCTTGCTTCTTAAAAACTTACCAAAATTTTTAAGTACACGTAACTTTATTACTTACCTACTACTGCTAAATACAATACTTGTTTCATCTAAAATTTATTTGCTGACCGTACAGTACCAAGGGATGTTCTATTTGAGTTCAGAACTTAAACAAATTTTGTTGGTACTTGTTGATTAATTAATTTGAACGTTTTATAGTCTTAGAAAATATACCTAATTCAGCAGTCTACGATTTCTTAAACTTAAGCCTCAAGAAGCATATAGCTAGGATTAATGCGATCCAAGCAATGCTTATGCCGAAGCCGATGTACACATTGTATTCTGTTATGCTGGAACCCTTCATCATCAGCTCTCGTAACGACATGGACGGCATCGTGAAGGGCAGAGACAGTGCTATGTAGCGGAGGGCGGTCGGCATGCCCTCTAGCGGCCAGAGGATACCTGGAAATATTTGGTATAACAATTTAATAATACATATAATGGGCATATAAATTGAAAGCGATGATTGTGCTACCGTAGACTACACGTCATCGTTAAACTAAACCTATTGATACATTCACCTCACGCGCAACGTAATTTCAACCTTAACACTTGCGCATTAAGAGTCAATATCCCACCTTAAATTATTGAAGGGGAGATTACAGAGTTGACTTTAAAAAAGCTTTATTGTTTACGTGGAATTATAAAAAATCAACAATTTCAATTACATCGTGTGCAATATGATAAATTTCGCGAAATTTAAAATCCCAGACTACGTGTTTTAATCGGTTGACAAGCAGTTCCTCAAACTACCGTCAATTTTTTTCTAGTTAAAGTTATTTTTCCAAAAAAATAATCAATTGATAACCATAACGAAAACGAAGAACATGTTTTATCACAAAAAGAAATTACTGTATTCTATTACTTACCACAAAGCAATATCATAGGATAGAAACTTCCAGTAGCGATAAAGAACGCCACAGTGAAGCTAGAGCACAGTACGGATAGTAGGAACCCGTAGCACATTCCACCTATGCCCTGCAGGAAGAGTAGAAGCCCGCAGGTCACTAGAGAACCCTTCGAAGGTAGATTGTAGCCAAGGAACGCGAGAACCATCATCTCTATTGTCTGTGAAACGAAAAATAATTATGTATGCCATAAAATATTCTCAGTACAAGATGCTTTTATACCGTTGACAAAAAAACATCAATATAAAATCTTTGGAACTGATAGGAACGCTAGCGTTTACAACGCTGTTCTTTTGCTACTATAAAAAAAAATTGTGCATAATAAAGAAATCTAAATAGAAACACGAATATCATTTTATGTAACACGTGCTTCCAGTCCGTGTTAATAAGGACGAATAATTTAACATCAATTGAAAGGTTAAGTAAAAATAGTTCCAATGAATGAATTAATAGTCTCCTAGTACTAACCTGCAAAACTATGACGAAGCTCTGTAGCGTTATATGCACGTGCAGCATCTCTTTGGGTTGGACGCCAGCCACAGCGCTTCGTTCCCACACTCCTTCTAGTCGATCTGATATCATCAAGGTGGAGGTAACGATGGCTGGCAGAAAGTATATAATACTGAAACACGTAAAATATTAGTGGTTATGAGAGAGTTGAATTAGCCGCTGGTCCTTCGAGCCGGATATGCCGCGATGCTTACCTTGTTCGAGTTCCAATATATTTGAATCTCTTAGACACCTATTAGGTTCCTAATCGAATTACTTATATTATTCAATTAAATAACTTTACTTACGTAATCATGACACCAGGTGCCATGTAAGCCACCATTTCTGGTTCCAGCTCGCCGAAGATTGGAGTTTTTATCCGCACTGGTAACTGTAATCATTATTAAACGAAGGTTAGACTATTAAATACTTTTGTGAAGAAATAAATTATGGTGAAGAATGGAATATTCAATTTCATAGACTATCATAGGTAATATTTACCTTGGCAATATCTTCATTCATACCGCAAGCCCTCATAGTTCGTTGAGTAAAAGACTCGTACGATTTGAGGAAGGTCCTTTTCAAGAAATGCGAGATTTGATGATCTGTAATAAACACAACGTATTTAAAAAAGAGAAAAAATAATACGTTTTTTTAACAGAAATAATATTTGTGTCCTTATGAAAAAGGTACTAAGAGATCTTAAATGCATAAAAAATATTTGCTGACTAGAAAGTACCTAAGCTATATGTAAAACATCGCTTCAAGTACCAATAGGCTTAGGTAAACTTTAGCTGTTTTCAGTGCGTCTGCGCAATATTGTGTAATAAAAATTGTATATAACTACTATACTAAAATTATGGCAGTTGATTCTACTAGGATAATGTATTATAACTGCCACTACTGAATTTAAGAACTATAGACCCTAACCGAAACGCGCTTACCCGTCATGTCGAGCCAAACAGTAATGGTGCTGTCGTTCGCCACGTCATCTTCCACGTAGCCATCGGCGACTCGCAAAGACAACGAGGAACTGAAATTGAGTGGGAAATACACCGCACCGTATGTGTGGCGATTGGCGACAGCTGTCTTTGCTTCTTCCGTTGAGTTAATGTAATTCTGGAAAAGAAAAAAAAATATTAATAGTAATAAATTTACTGGTTCATCTTAATCAACATCAATATATTTTCTTAAATAAAATGCCTTTAACGGTTTAAAACGCGGAATGTGTTAGTTATAAACTTATGTTAAATACGCCCCGACGTTTCGGATGCTTGGCAGCAGCCGTGGTCTCGGGGAGACTCCGAAACGTCGGGTCGAAGTTAAGAATAATTTTCAAATAAGTTTAACTAATATATCGCGTTTTAAATCGTTAAAGTTTTTTATTTAAACGTATTTTGCATTTTTAACAGTGTAAAGTGGATAGTAATTGGTTAATAATTTTGCTTGTCTACGTAATACATATAAATTAATGATAAACAACTCACCACAACTAAATCTCGATTTTCCATTTCGTCAACGAACCAACAACTCAACATGTAGTAGTCACATATATGTTCTTCGTTGATTGCCACTCGTGTCAGATTGTCCATTTTGCACATATCTATGCCCACTGGAAGAGAGTAAAAAGAAAAATATACTATTATTTATCAAAAAAGAAATACGTAGTAAAAAAAAAAGAAATTGAAAGGTACTGGAGGAAAAACAGTAGACAGAGTAAGGATAAAGTTTCGCTTATAAGAGAACTGTTTATACATTTTTATATACTTATTGGCAATATAGTTATTTATTTATATAAAATTAAAGTCTTTCACATTATAACACGGATTGCTTGGTATTTATAGTAGTAAGGCGTGGGCGTGATACTAACATGGTAAAGAAGCTGCCTCCTCGTTAACCACGGCTACGTGGAGGCCTTTTGGATCCCGTCCCACCGCGCTGAAGAAGGCCATAACTTGCAGCATTGGGAATAGTATAGAGAACATGAGCCCACTGAAATGTGTATTAGATTAGATGAGGATGGAGTTGATCTACTGGTGTGAGGTCTGGAGATTGACCTATTTTTATTTACGTATGTTCTGGTTATTTTTTTTCTTAGAGGAGGAAAGGTACTCACACTTGATGGAAGGCGAAAAAATCGAGACATTTATTGACTATTTGATATTGATATTTAGAGATCTACAGATTAAACCCGAAACACGGATTGAAACCGCATTGGACGGTGTCAAATAGGTTTGTATATACATATACAAATGATATGTACATACAAACATACTGATAGATTAAACGATTTAGTTAGTTTTAAGACTATCTTATAAACACATTTTATCATTTGAAGACTAATATTTTTCACATGTTATTGTACACGATGGCATTATAAAAATTAAAAATACGCCATGGCACGAATTGAAACGGCATCCACGACGCTTAATGCTGTTGCACTAACCAAATGAGCGACACGGAAGGTACGATAGCTTTAACTAGAAAATTTAAACATTATTAATTTTTAAACATATAGATTAGATAGCTTGAGTAGTACTCAATTAGTGGACCAAATTTGAATCTATAGACTATACATTTATTTACAATTAGTCTGTTGACTCGCAACACTATGACCCCAGGGAATTGCCAAAACAAATTGTATTTAAAGACTAATTGACAAACCCGAGCACGTCTGCACCCAAAACGGTTTGCGGAAAATGTGACGTGATTTGGTTCCCTTATACGTAATGTATTCGCGAAGACTACGTGAATATATTGAATGAACCTCCACAATAATAATCGATGACAAACGGACAATCATCTTTACAAATAGTAACAATCTTCGGCATGTATGTAATAATAATGTATTGTTCAATGCGTAATCTAAACTTTCTTGGTAAATTATTGTTAACGAAGATTGTTTTTGAAAGTGTCTCTTTTATGCAGTTTCTTAAAGCATTCTATCACTATCTGTAGTTCACGCAAATAAAACACTTTGCGTTTTAAATGTATTAACTAACTTATTTTTAAGCAATTTAAAAACGACCCGACGTTTCGGATGCTGCGTATATTTGGCGTTTTAGTCAAAAGCGTCATTTTAAAGTATACTACTTGCGTAAGCTACAGACTGCATATATATATATATATATATTGCGGCGTCCCTTCGTGACCACAGCTGTTGCAAAATATCCGAAATATTGGGCTGTAGTTCAAATAAAATTAAAATATATTTTGCGTTATAAGTGGTTATAGGTGTTTTATGTAAACAATCCATCTATCAAATATGTAACGAAACTTAGTTAAATGTCGAGTTGATTCTCCTACTAAATAAATGACACATTAAATTAAGTTTAAGCTTAATGTTGATTTAATTTTTTAAAGAAGTTATATATTATCTTACCCAGGGTGCCTTGCGAACTGCTGTATACTCTTTATAAACACAGCTTTATACCTTCCTTTCCTTTTGCTTTTTAGATCTAGGGCGTTGTCTTTCTTTGTCAAAACCTAAAAAGATTACATAAAGATGACAAAAATTGAGCATTCTTAACAGTTCTTAACAGCTTGAGGCAGCATCTAATTTCGTTAAAAGATTTATTTTGAAGATTTAGGCTTTATACTTACATCTCGGCTACTGGTAACAACATTAAATTCTTCTGTGGACTGGAACCTGCTGTCATCCGCTATACTGCTCTCAGGAATTACGTCGGGGGATGAAGTTAGGGCTGAAAAATAATTGCCTTTAATATTTTGCTGCAAGATATAGTCTAATATCCACACTATTATTGAGTATATATATATAATTACTATTCCTAAGGGCAAGACTTAAAGAATTCACCAAGAAACAAATAAAAATTATTATTTTTAACGGGCGCGTTTATTCAATCCCCCCGGTTCAAACACATGGAACAGGACTTCGTCTTGAATTCTTAATTAAATTACGGTGATGTCAGGGTCACGAATTACTGTCCAAAAATAAAAAGACCGTGATGTTTGAAAACTTTATTATTTTTCACATGTTATTGCACATGAAGGCACTATATAATTAAAAAATCGAAAATAAATTGAAAAAATTTTCGGCTCGGGCAGGACTTGAACCGACATCGTGAGCGTTCCGTGCTGTTGCTCTACGAATTGAGCCCGAGTCGAAAATTTTTTCAATTTATTTTCGATTTTTAAATTATATAAGACCGTAATTTTAATCGTGTTTCAGTTTCAAGATTAAAATATCTAAAACCCAAATAGGTCGACACCTTGTTTATAGAGATGTTATATGGCTGGGATACTCCTTCATGATTGTCTGTCCTCTATCACAAATAATCTAAGTATTGTAAATAACAATAATGTAAGTTTATACTCACTGGATCGTCGTCTATTCGTTCTATTGCTTTCATTTTGTATCAGCGCCATTTTGAGGAAGGCTTCTTCGAGAGTGGTACTATCGAATCTCCGCAGAATCTCGCTTGGCGAATCCTGGGCAAGTAGTTGTCCGTCGCGCAGGAGACCGATCTGTTAAAACGAGTGCTAAGTAGAATGTCTCGTGTCTATTTCGTCTTTCATAGAACAGGCGTATTACTGTGATTGTTGAGATGTTTTCTTTTTATTTTTTATGAATTTTCATAATAGTTTATACTAATATTATGAAGCTGAAGAGTTTGTTTGCTGGAACGCGCTAGTCTCAGGAACTTATGGTTCGAATTATAAAAATATTTCTGTGTTGGTTAGGGTATTAATCGTGGACGGCTTTAGGTTAGAAAAATCACACTGCGACCAGTCGGTGCAAAGAAACAGTGGAAAACGAGAAGATTATTAATATTTATGGGTTTCCGTTGCGTGAGTCTTCAAACGATCTAAAAAATGTCCATGGCAGTAGAGGCCTATCTTTAAAGGTGCGCGGACGACATCGCCAGTAACAGCAAAACTGGCGGAGGTTTGCAAAACAAATTTGATGCCCAAAATAACTATTCTACGCAGACGAAGTCGCGGGCATAGCAGGTAATCCCTACTAATATTATAAATGCAAAAGTAACTCTGTCTGTCTGTCTGTTACTTTTTCACGCCAAAACTACTGAACGGATTTGAATGAAATTTGGTATACAGATGGTCTAGACCCTGAGAAAGGACATAGGCTTTTTTACTTTTTATAGGAAAAGGGGGTTGTAAGGGGTAAAAGTGGAATGAAAGTTTGTATGGAAATTCGTGGTTTTTGAAGCTAGGACATTGAAACTTTATTCTTTGGCTTTTTGGGAATAGGAGTAGGAGTGAGAGTGAGAGTGAGAGTTAGAGTAGGAGTGATGTAAGGTGAGAGCGGCAAAGGAGCACTTACCACAGATCGGCTGCTTTTAATGCGCTCTTACATAAATTAATAAACAGCCTCAATAATTAAAAATTCTACCCCAATTCATTATTTCACGCGGACGAAGTCGCGGGCACAGCTAGTATTATATAAAAGTGTAGGAACGTATTTTGTTTTAAATGTTATAGAAATTTTAACATATCTTTATATATTTATTTTACTTTATCTAATTTTACGTTAAAGTTTAACTAATATATCGCGTTTTAAACCGTTAAAGTGTTTTATTTAAATGTGTACCACTCGCGTAAACTATAGACAGTGTTTATATTAAACATTGATTAGATAAATAAACGTTTGAATTGAAGTGTATATTTTAATTGAATTTACATAAAATATGTTTGGTTGTGTACAACGAAACATGACATCAGAATTTGTTCAGTGTTCTTATTTGATCAAACAATGTATATCACGTACAGTATCTACTTGTTGTTGCCTTAGAAAAACCTGCTTTAAAAAAAACCCTTAAATTCTGTAGAACTTTACGTTTTTTCAAATATGGAAAATTTTTTTTTTGTATTTATGGAAATAGTACTGCATTAGTAGTCTTCTTATTTAAGTAATTTGGATGATTAAACATGTTGTGTATATAAATGAATTAGACAGGATCTGCAATCCGCCGTTTCCAATTGTTTATCTTTCGTCTCATTGTAGCGGGTTTGAAGCCTGCGCTTGTAACAATTTGCTTTTTTTTTTGTATTACCTTTTCAGTATTGTCTAAACTTAATCTGAGTAGTACGTATTTAAATAAAACAGTTTTAAAGATTTAAAACGCCAAACCAAAACGAAACGGCTTATGGGAAACTATAAACATACATGTATGATACATAAAGTGTCTTATTTTAAGTGATTGTTAGAAGTTGTTCAGTTAGAACGTTAACGAACTCAAGCCAACACGTGTGGATGCTCATCCAAGATCGCAATATGTTAAAAAGATTAAATGCATTGAAATAAATTAAAAATAATTATTCGCGAAGCGTATTATCCCTATACAAGACGTGGCGATTAATTCAACAATTAAGCTGGAAATCAGCAATAAAATACATTACATTGTTTTGTATGAGATCGTTGTACTTAACAAGTAAATTGTGTTTTGGGGAATTTGTTAAGTGAGCCTGTTTCTGTCTTAATATTATTATTATTTCCTTTTGAAGATAAAAATCATATCATTCATAACAGTAAAGAAATAACAATTAGCCATTGTAGTTAATTATAGCTAGCTATTTATAATCTGTAACCACATATTTAAATATCTGTCCTCAAACTTAATAAAGCTAGGAGTTAAATCGTTCATACGTTTTCTCGAATAAATTGGTTGCAATCCGACATTTTATATCAGGTAGTTTAGAGTTTTAATTAATTCTGCATCATTAGATGACGTTTACTTCTCATCATTGATTGTCTGGTATCATGCGATGGCAACCTTCAACCTTGGAGTAATTAATCACCACTTCTTGTTTCTTTTATTTTCCTGTATGCTAATTACATTAATGCAAATTATTAACTGATACGGGGAGTTTGTTGATCCATTTTAAGGTATAATTTAAATACTGTCTATAGTTTACGCGAGTAATACACATTTAAATAAAACACTTTAACGGTTTAAAACGCGATATATTAGTTAAACTTATTTGAAAATTATTTTTAACTTCGGTCCGCCTGTTCGGGTGCTTTGCAGCAGGCGTCTCCCCGTGACCACGGCTGCTTCATTCATTTTCAAATAAGTTTAACTAATATATCGCGTTTTAAACCGTTAAAGTGTTTTAATTAAAAGTATAACTTGTAATGCCTTTTCTGTTTAGTCATGCAACGATATTAAGTGTCTTTTATTAGTACTATAGTTCGTTGTCTATCACGGGATCGAATGCGTGAAATTATAAACGGTTATGTGAAATGTCTTTTAAAGACTTTTAATTTTATTAATTTATTCGTTTCGTATTTGTACATAAACCATTTACAGGTAGGCTAAAACATTAAGTGTGGCAAAGTATCTGTATTTCGTGGGTGTAAATAAGGCTTGCACGGTGTGGAGCGTGGGACATGGGTGTTTCTGGGACAGTTTTATTGATAAGTTTTACAGGCAACTTCCTGCTAGACTTCTGTGCCTTGTCCAAACGAAATAACTGTGTTTCTCCGAAATTCCACTAGACCTATGACCCTATGAGCTACGTAAGCGGTCTTATATTTTGTATGTGTATATATACTTTTTATAAATGTGGCTGAGCCTTCGATCTAATGGCTGTACAGGAATACGAAAGTATAGTTACCGTGTTCGCTTGTTTTGTTTCGTCGATATAATGCGTGGTTATAATGACAGAAGTTCCCCTTGACGCTACTTCTGATAGGTAGTCCCATATTCTGAAAGAGAAGGATAATTATTAGCCCTATATTTATTTATTATTTATTATATTGTCAAAAACTATCATTCAATGGTTTTATCTCACTTAGCTCACCTATTCTAGTCATACTAAATGTATTTTTTCTAATCTTTGAGTGCAACGAATGAATGTATCCAATTATATTGTTTATGCAAAGTACAATTATAAAGTTATAATGCTGCGCGAAGGATGAAACAATGGATCGTACTTAGATATCGTAAAGAAGCTATTATTTTTTTAACTTACGTATTGTTATAGAATTATTTCTGAAACAAAAGGTTGTCCATTTGTTATTCTTATACTATTTATTGTGCATTTTGGCATCTGGGCTAAACATTAAATTCAACAATGAAAAAGTGGTCTCTAACTTACATAACCTATACCTACCTATATAAACACTTTCATATTTTTCACATGTGGCACTATAATATGCAACAAAAACGTAAAATATACCACTTATGAGAGCTACTAGAGCTAGAGTAGCCTAACTGGAATTTTACACAAATAATACAAATTCATTTTCGCCTAGGTTAATTGCGCATTGTTATTTTCCTCCTTATTAAAAATCATGATTTTTGCCTCATATATGTACAACTTATAGTTTCAGATGTCAAACGTATATTAAAGGTACAATTTTTTACGTAAAATAAACAAAGTACACAACTCTCAATTAAGTCAGCATCGTAAATGTTGCTTTTAGGCCAACCTCTGTGGAGGTTGAATGTGTTTGCGAATCGTGACAACTTGTCTCTTCAAATATCACTCTTGACCTATTAACGACGAATAAAACGCCAATAAAGCAATAGATAATAAATGCTTAGGGCACCTTTATTGCACATGCAAATGCCTAAACAAAGCAAAGGCAATATTCTGTTATTTATGGCCAGCTTGTTAAGTGTTATTTATTGGAAATCCTCGACCCATCTAAATTTATAGCTTAACAACATTTTATTCGTATGTTTTTGATAAAGTTCTGTAAAAATGATTAGGTAAATATTTTTTTGTTGACAGTAATTGACATTTTCTAAGAGTATACTATAAAGCTGAAGAGTTTGTGTGTTTAAATTAGGCTATATAACATAACGCAGCAACTAAAAAACCAGAGAGTAGGGGAAATGTGAAAAAAGTAGAAAAAATTATACATTTTCAAGACTCCGTTGCATATTTGGCGAAAAATCGACTCTTTGAATGATGTAAAAAATGTTCGCAACAGTACATGTCTATTTCTTAAGATTTACTCATAATAACCGTTTTTGTAAATAAACAAATCATGTTGTATCAACATCTTTCAAACTACAAAACAACGGTTGTCAGATGAGCTAGTAACCGATGGAAAAAAGGAGAAGAATTCTTTGAAACAAAGACAAGTTAGTACAGAGTTTGAAAACAGACTAATTTTATGATTTTGATAGTCTAATTGAGATCCTTAATTCTTTCCCGTTAGAGTTAAAGTTGTATCAATATTATTTTATTAGCTATATTAATATCAATATTAATGCCTATCGCAAAAAATTCTTAACCATACAAGGATCTCCAATTTTGCGAATTAAAATTTAACTTTTCCTCCAACAAAAGTTCTCTTATTTTATATTGAACTTAACCGTCAAAATTGTTTTTTAAAACTCAACATTCACGTCTAGGTAGCGCGTTGCATTTTACTTTACACGGAAATGAGGTTAAGGATATATCAATAAAAATTAATAAAATTCGCCATACTTTTAGTGCGTTTTCATTGCTTAAGTGCTTAACTGTTCAATCATAATAATAATCAAGTGGTAAATAGTGTTTATTACTACGTAAAGGTTATGTGCTGAGTACAATTACCTATAATGAATGCTACTTGCGAGATAAAAAACTGAAAAAAGACTGAGCAAAGCAAATAACATTATTGGGATCATCTATAATTATTAATAACTAGCTGTGTCAGCGAATTCGTCTGCGTAGAATAATTATTTTGGGCATCCGAATTAGTTTTTGCAAACCTCCTTCTCATCTTTATAAATTTAAATTGATATCCGACGAGACGCATCCGATGATCGACATCGGACGCATCTCGTCGCTCGCCACCTGTTGTACGGGTCCCGTCGTTCTTGCAAGTTAATCTTCAAAGATAGACATAATATAGCGCCGCGGGCATTTTTTATTTTAGTTCATTAAAAGAATATTAAAAATAAACATTTCATACATATTTTTTGGGTATCTTGAACAATTTTCGCAGCGTACACATCGAAAACTCACAGAGTTGAAAAAATTTCCCCATTTTGTTCACATTTCCCGCTGTATCTTCGCTTCTATTAGTCACAGCGCGATGTTTTATAGCCTTTCGCTTTCCTCGATAAATGTTCTAAGCAATACAAAAAATAAAATGTCAATTAAAATTCGTAGTTCTTTAGTGGGGGGAAAAAAAAAAAAGACCTTCTTCTTTGGCGTAAAGCCATTTGAGGTTGTTAAAATGTTCAGGCAAGAAGAAAAATATGGTGTACATACATAATACATATATGCATATGCACTTGGTATAAATACGTTTATAAGGAACCTTAAAAAATCATAGTTGTCTTCCAAGTAGGTTATTCCCAACTAGCACAGAAAAAATGTAAACGAGCGGCATTTCAATAATGGAAATCCACACGGCGTCAAAACTAAATGCCAGTTGGTATTGCTCCTTAAAAACTGACAAGCATTCTACAATGTACCTTCCGATATTTCACAATGTTTTACCATTCAAGACATAAACTGTTCAATGAAAATAAACATTTAATTTAATTACCGTATGAATGATAATTATAGTCCGATAAATAAGAAGTTCATCAACATGCGCGCTTCAACACAACAGAATCATATCGTTTTATAATGTACTCGACAAAATACACGAGGAAATTAGTTGACTACATCAACAAAGCCCGATCGATATAAGTAACTCTGTCTAGGAACGATAAGATGAAAGATATCTAAAGCATTTAAATAAACCACTTTAACGTTTTAAAACACGATATTTCTTAATTTAAACTTATTTGAAAATTATTTAGTCCAGAGTCGAAACGACGGGTCGTAGTTAAAATAATTTTCGAGTATCTTTAACTAATATATATCGCGATTTAAACCGTTAAAGTGTTGTATTTAAATGTGTTCTCGCGTAAATTACAGTTTCTAAAGTGTTGTTCATATATTTTTTCAACAACGACTCAACACGTGTAAGATCTCTAACACTATCACTCGCTTGAAAAATATGTCGAAGCGGGCATGCTAGCTCGGCAGGTGTTCAACGAGGTTACGAATTTACAAGGATCTGTTTACTGAAGTCATTTTAATAATTTAAAGGTATTCGCCAACTACACATCAAAATATAAAGGTATGATCCTATATTTCAGTTGACCTAAAAGTAATCTTTAGACTATGTAGTAATGATAGACAGATAACGATTTTATTTTCTGTTGCACCTTTCCAACCAGAACGATAAATTTGCACAATTGAATTTTACAATTCTATTCCACAATAAATACAATACATTTATTAAGCAATAATTCATAATTGTAATTTCCTTGGATTAAATTAACACTTCTATTTTTCATTTAACACCTTTTAATTCATAATTATCACGACAGCAAAAGAATAAATACACCAAGAAAAAATCTTTGTTACTTATAAGATCTTGTGTGAATTCTGTTACGATAGGTAGAGTTTTGGTTCGACTGATTTGCTTTCGATTTATTTAATTCTGTGTATTTTCCGGGATTGAATCTTTGACCTAATTCTTGTACCTAATACAATGCATTCCTAATTCAAAAAGGTGGGGCTTCACATATAAATGTATTTAATTACAACCGGGACAAAAGTGGAAATTGCAAACATAAAATGTATAAATTCTCAATTGGTAATATAAATGTCCCTTGCCCCAAATAAGGCTTACAGTTCAGTCAACAAAAAACTTTGTAAGAGGGTTTCTTAAGAGATTGGCAAGCTCAGATGTGGCAATTGCTTTGCATCACTGGTTACAGGAAAATTACTTCAATTAGATTATAATATCGGTTGCGAGTTAGGATAATTAGATAGATTGGTTTGCAGCGAAAGATAGCGTAGAGATATAGAGATTATATCGAGAAAGACTAGATGAGATACAGAGGTCTGATCTCTTCGTCGAAGGATTCAATTAATACGTACCTTTCATGTACCTTTAGAAGAATATTATTAGAAAATATTCGTAAATATAAAAAAAAGCTATTTCCTTTCCAGAACTTTCTCCTTCGATCCGAATTGAAGAAACATGTTAAATATTTGTTTTCTGAACGTGCTTTTTACGTTTCCTTTTTAGGTGCACAACTAAGAATCAAATTTCTGACCTCGTATCGATCTGACATCTTTAGATTACATTGTCAAATGTCCTAAGACTTGATCCATTTCATCTGCATTGTATCACAATAGATACTAATTTTTAGTATACATAAGTTAGCCTTAAGATTGTTTGTAACTTGTTTTTCCAAGTCTACTAGACTAGACCCAGGACACTGGCTTGCCCTAGTGGGAAAACTAGAAACTGCATACATTTTGAAATTGAATTACCAAGAAAAGGTTGACAACACAAAAATAGGATGTTCGTGTGGCATCCTATTTATGTGCTATTTACTTTTGCACTGCACACTCACTTTTCTCTAAGCATGGGATCCAGTCCAACAGTCGGTTCATCCAATATGAGAAGCTCAGGGTCGTGGACTAAGGCCGCTGCGAGAGATACCCTCCTCTGCTGCCCTCCAGAAAGCTGCTTGATGAAGCGTTCCGCCGGTGGCAATTCCAGAAGACTAGAGAGGAAGTCGAACCGCTGGGAGAGTTGTTGTGCTGACATGCCGTAGATCCGACCGAAGTAGTACAGCGCGTCTCGTACTGAAAATTCTGCTACCAGTGCAATGTCCTGAGAACAAATGTCATTATTAATTCAGGCTGCTAACAAATAATCGGATTTTCAATAGAGAGGAAACTAAAATTTGCGCAATTAACTTAGACGAAAATGAATTGGCACTATTATTTGTGTAAGAATTATGTGTGTTGATAATTTTCGGTCACTGTGCTCTTGTAGATTAACATTTTTAGACTATAAAAATACGTCATAATATTTCAGTTAGGCTACTCTGGTTCTAGCGGCCTCAATTATAGTTACTAATTTCATTTAATGGAATTGATGTTTTTGGTCCACTGCCTGTTGAACTTTTCTACGGGCCGTAGGTTCTATATTGTCTTGGTCAACTATGATTGAAAACATGGACTATGGACTTCTGGAGAATCATGACGTTAAGTGGGTAATTGGAATATAGGTTGAGTTAAGAAATATCGAAATTCCTTTCGGGCGCCGTGGCAAATGTATGTGAATGTTTAAAAACTTTATTTTTCACGTGTTATTGCACATAATGGCATTTATAATTTAAAAATCGATTTTACATTTAAAAAAATATTTTCAGGACATCAGCACGGAACGCTGTGGATGCCACTTCAGGTCGTAGGTACCCGTGGTTTAAAGTTTTTTAAACCTAAAATCGATATTTATTTGAATTTTAAAGCCAATAAAAGGTTGACAGCTACTTGGGATAAAACAACTCCCATTGACACACCAGCAAATATTCTCTCAATCTCACTTTTTACTCTCTTATTTTAATTATAGTACTTCTTCACATCTATATGGCTAAATGCATTTTATACAGACAGCAGCTTATAAGTAAAACAATAAATTAAAAAAAACCGTGATCTAGCCATGCACTAAAGAAAAGTTCTCTGTAATTTGGTCATAAACATTAAAAAGGTCGGAACCGCGAGTGAGTGCAAAATATTATAATACAGACGAAAATGTTTGTGTATCTGTAGAAAAATACTAGACAACATATCTTTATAATATCATTCTCAGTAAAACCGGTGTTTGATTATGTTAATTGAGTCAGATACAATTTATATTAAACGTGACGGCTGGTGGTTTTACTTGCGAGAAAATTTATATTTAGTTAAAGAAAAAAAATCACATTAATTCTTGGTTCTTAACTAAGCAACTATCAAATTTGACCACCATAATACCAGGTACCACTTTATAGGTAGAATATTGAATTATTAAACTTAAGATAAGCGGTTTTAAACGGCATTTTATCCATTAGTGATCAAGACAAAGTAATTATTATGTATTCTAATAGATGTACCATTAATACATATGTATGATCGGGTCCATATATAAAGTATATTTAAAATTCTTTAAACTGAATGCGGATTATCTTATATCTAAAGTGAATATTTATTATCTCTGCCCGCGACTTCGTCCGCGTATTAATTTTAGGCATCTAAATTTACATTTGCATACCTCCTTTATAATTTACAGGCGTTACTCACTACGTCGTCTGCGTTCCGTCGTTTTTGCTAGTTAATAGTTGGACATATACTGTCGTGGATATTTTTTTCAGATCATTTTATTAATAATTATGTCATACTAATTTCTTGATTTATTATACCGGTTTCGCACCGTACGCAACAGAAGCACTCAAAGATGAATAATGTTTCCCTGTTTTTCCACATTTTCACACTGTTTCGTATCATCATCGCATCGTGATGTTATTATCAATAAATGATCTATCCAACACAAACATTTTTAATTCGAACCGGTAGTTCCTGAGATTGAAAAAAAAAACAAAAAGAGTTTGTTTGTAGCTTTACAATATTAGTATAGATGACAGGGAAGTAAAAACAATTACATATATAAATTAAATTTACTATCAACCCGTTTTGGTTTCGTTCAGAAATGCACAGACTAAAACTTAAACGCGAAATTATGTTAATGTTTTTGTTAATCTAAAAATTTTTGAGTGTATTGTATTAGTGCTTGTGAATGATTACACCATTGCTTGAGGTTTTACTGTATAAAAAAGATAACAATTAACAACAAAGTAACGAGGTAACGAGGCATTGATTGTAGTGTGAACGAGTTATAGGCCATTAGTAATATGCAATTTGTCATAGTAAGACACAGTATATATTAAAGTTAAGTGAAATGTAGGCATACAAGAAAAATAATGTAATATTTAAATAAAACACTTTAACGGTTTAAAACGCGATATATTAGTTAAACTTATTTGAAAATGATTTTTAACTTCGGCCCAACGTTTTGAATGCTTTGCAGCAGCCGTGGTCACGGGGAGACAAAAATGATTTTTAACATCGGGCCGAAGTTAAAAATAAGTTTAACTAATATATCGCATTTTAAACCGTTAAAGTGTAAATTTAAATGTGTACTACTCGCGTAAACTATAGACAGTATTTAACACTGAGTATGTGTTCAGTATTCAAACTCAAGACCATTCTAGTACGAAACACTCTTATAAGCAAGGATTTTATTACTAAGTAAGTAACCCTCGTTGTATTGAAATGCACCACTCAATTTAGTACATTTAATACAAAAATTGGTTTACCGACTGCAACCGATAAGTTTGCAAGTAAGCCCCCCCAAGGCTTCCTCACTCTAAATATTCACCACCGGGTAAGTAACACTTCCTGTACGGACGTTGAAAAAATATGCGCTAGCGCATGTTCTTATCTAATTTATTAAACAGTTGCGTCACGGAATTCCATGTGAAATCGTGTGATACATACAAAACGTCTCGCGGTTTGTGTGAATATACCTTCAAAGCCTTCGCTAATGTTAAGTTGCGGAGATTAAAATCACAATTTACAAGTTCAGTGCCACTTCTTTTTCTTTTTTTTGTTTTATTGAATTATTATTAAAAAAAGAAAAAGAAAAAAAAAGATTAAGTGCTATTGTTCAAGAAGGCAAAAATCCTAGTTACTTTTTTATATATTTCAATGATTTATAGCTATATTATACCTAATTATTTCATTTTAATAAACTAAAAACCTTTTTAACCGTTTAAAACGCGATATATATTATTTTTCTGACCCACGGCTACTAAAATGCATTCAAAACGTTGCGTTCGTTAATTTACTTATATATTGCACGTTTTAAACCGTTAAAACCCTTTATTTAATATTTGTGTATTACGTGTCTATACTCGTTAAAGATTGCTTTGTAGTCTATGTTTACATATAAAATGCTAGATAAGATATATGTTGGAATTTGAGATGACTTATTCAGCGCAATAATAGTTATAATAGATAAATAAATAATTGAATTGTTTACAACCTTGATTATCCACTTGTAGCAATAAATACACTACGGTTTATAAAGAGGAATTCTTTTATATCGTTTAGACATATATTTTATAGTTTATTTGTTCTTATTTAGCACAAACACGACTCGACGACAACTTTAGTTTTACGTACCTACTTGAAACCCGAGCCGATGATAATTTATTTTTATTTAATTATTTGCAAAGGTTTTATGTTCTGTAGCTTGTTTATCATTAAATCAAAAACTTAAGACGAAATAAAGATTAAAGAAGTACCTGAGGCATGTATCCAACACGTGGTCCGGGCACTCCGCTGCCCTTTTCTCCGGGTTTTCCGCCCAATACCCAGATGTCCCCGCTGTCCAGATGTCGTCTGCCCACGATACATGACAGTAGCGTTGTCTTACCGCAACCGGATGCACCAAGGAGGCCATATCTATAACAAAGTCACTATACTTTATACAAGTAACCAATATTTTTTTAAAGCTAGTGCGTTGATGTCTTTTTCAACGCCACTTTATTTGGGTAAAAATAATCAGAGGCAAGGGAATCAGTGCGCTTGCCGCTAAATTGATTCAGTATTGTTATTTACTAAATGAGTTATTAAAATATATTCGAAATGACAAAAAATGAAGGTATAATTTATGTAAATATTGATTTGTTTCATTATGAAAAAATATTGTAAAATGTTAAAAAAGTAAATGTAAATTTTGATGTTATTTATAACGTATATTAAACTACGTAAAGTTAGAAATATAACAATTAAAACTATAATTTGTTTTAATTTTATTTATTACGTTAGAAATACAGTGTAAACTCTATATAGCGACACTGAAGGGACTGTGCATTTTATGGCGTTATAGAGAGTTGTCGTTAAATGGAGAGAAGAAACATTGTATGAAAAACAAGCTAAACCAACCAAAGCCAATTAATTTCGACGCTTAAGAGAGTTTGTCGTTAAATAGAGTGACGTTACATGGAGTTTACACTGTAGTTAAATTTATCTCTCTTGTGTTATGTATAGATAGATGTAGTGTGTAATATAACAATATACCAAAAGTGGCTATAATGTTTTTAGTCTGTAAAAATTAGTTAAGATCATTTGTTATCGTCTTTTAAATCGCTTTTTTTAATAAATTAAACGCTCCATTACCAAATATTAATAAATATATCTTACATAGAGCCCCTTTCAACGATCATGTCCAAGTTCTGGAGGACTGCTTTGTAATCGTTGCCATTCTTATTCCCGTAGAACTTGCAGGCCCGCTCTACTACTACAGCCGGCGTCGCCATCTTTAATTTATTTGACACTTGACTGTTGATCAGTTCGCGCGCATTTTCATGACATCTGCAAAAAAGGTTTTATTTAAATAAACTTAGATATAGCGTATGCTAGTTAAAAAGCAATAACATAAGTAGCAGGATAATAAACAATTGTTTAAATAAAATTGTTTTTTATTTAAGGCCTTTTAAATAAGTTTTATGATAAATATCTTAAACAGCTCTTATATTCACACAAGACAATTCGTATGCTAATTAAAACTTGGAAATTAAATTATTTGACGTCATAAGAGTGTGAACTTTGTCTAAGTTAATGTTCTCATTAGAATGACACAAAAACTCTTTTAAAGTACCTTCTTTTATGAACAATTACTAGTAAATTTGGGGGATATCATTTAATATTAAACTTTACGCTCACGAGAAAAAATATAATTACGAAAGTTATAATATGACTCAGATCAGCTTTATATTTAACTTTAATTCCATACAACACTGTATAAAAACCACACAGGTATAATGAATTTAAAATGTAAATAAGGTAACATTTACTAGCATTATACAAACTCAATCAATTTAATGGATTCATTATAACTATAGAAAATCGAGATTTTATTTCATCCGTAATATATTTAAACAAAATAAAACATTTAATGATAATGTTTGTATTTAGTACCGTGTTGTCCTAAAAACTATTTTATTAGTTATCATAGTTCTTTCTGCGTATAAGAATGAGATAATACTATGTCATTACTGTTTCCTTAAACAACTTCTTTCACTTTCAAGAGACTTGTGCAAAACATTATCAAAGTGGGTCGCATCAAACCTGTTTGTGTGGCCCACTAACGAACAGACGGACAAACATCCACGCCTCTATATGGCTTTAACAGCTGATGGCTACGCGTTTTTTCCTAGGGGTCCTATCTAGTATCTAGATAGTGTATAAATATTTTAAGTATTTAGGAAATATAAAATGTTATATCGAATATTTTATTTTGTACAACCGTTTTTAAATGAAATATGGTAAGAAAACAAAAATATATTGTTTGTTTTGCAATAACCGGATGGTTGGAAGAGGACACAGTGAAAACTGGATAACCCAATGACCTCCGCAAACGGGGAATGGGGAAACGGGTAAATTTGTTATAATACCTGTGTAAAGGATTGTGGATTTATCACACGCCATTTTATTGGTATAATAGTCCCAATAAAAAATAATTAGAACAAAGAAAAAAAAATTTAATAAACTTCAAATATTTCAATATTTTGTATTAAGAGAAGTGTTTAAAGTGTATCTTATAATCAAATTAACTATAATTTGCAAAATAATGGACAGTTCACTGTTCAAATAGTCTCTCTGTATACAAAAACAGTAAAAAATATATCGCACTCAAGAAGATAGCCCCCGGGCCAGTGGAACACAACTTGACGCAATAATTACGTGGCGGATGACCGGAACATTGGACTAACCTCGTTACATCATTTCATCGGAGTCAACATTCTACATTTAAGATCTCTATGGTCGAGAACCTCTTTCGATACCAAAGATTTGCATCTGTGGAAATCCCTTAGATTTAAAAGGAGATTACTAAAGTCTATGTTGGTATATAAGTGGAAATGGGAAAATTGGTAATATGGTTAGAAGATCGCGGCCGTCTATCGGTTTCTACAATAAAAAATAATATAAGTCACCGTGACGCTAGTAACGCGTAACTATTGTTAATCAATTTATCTACAGTTAAAAAAATTAACACTTAATAAATTAATACGATGTTTTTAACCAAACACGCGATATTAAAGTATTAAATTATTATTTATATTAAAAATATCTTATTAAAGAATTAATTACTATTACGAACAAACCGTAAAGAAACCAACTGTTTGTATGTTTTGTATAAGCAATTAATTAAGTCATAGGGACGAAATACAACGGCCAAGAGCGAGTTGACTATTGTTGACAATAGACAACTACTAGGTAGTATGAAAATAGGTTCTAAACAAACTTCATATTTTCAGATATTTCAAGTTTGAGCAAGAAATTCTAAAAATAAGTTCTATACATACATCAACAATTACATAAGTAGAAATTAACATTAAGAATCGTTGGTGCTATATAATTTCACTGTCAATCAATGCGGCTCAATATTGTTTATTCATGATCTAACTTTCGTTCGCGAAGTGCGTGCTCTAAGTAACAGCGGTAGCGACATCAATCTATACGAATATTATAAAGATGTACAGTTTGTTTGAACGTCCTAACCTCAGGAACTACTGGTTTGCATTATAAAATTATTTTTGTGTCGGTTAGACCATTTATTGCGATAGGTTTAAGGTTATGAAACATAATACTGTGACTAATAGGAGCTAAGCGAATGATTCCTCGTAAAACGATCTAAACAAATTGTCTTTAAATAATAATAATAAATTTAAACAAATTGCAAGAAACTTGTTTAACATTGAAAGAAGCAATACTTGACAGTAGACTGATTAAAATTTCAATAAATACTTTAACTCATAATTTGGTTACCATTTACACGACACATCGGTGTTACAAAAGGTTAAAGACTGCTAAATATTATTCTACAATGTTGTTTTCACTATCGATCGGTAAACATACGTAAATTAACCAGCCAAGTCCGACTCGTATAAGAGAAATTCCGTGCCATTGACTATGTGTACAACAGTACGTACATACATTTTTATATGGTTACCTTTCTTTATTTATTACAATGTACAAATGCCCTTTATGGAACCCTAAAAAATACCCAATGTATTCCAATTTCTAGTTGTTTTTCGTCAATAATACAATACAAACTGCCTAATTCATCTAGTGGTTAAATCACCAAGTCTCTGGTTCAAAATCTGGGTCAGTAGAATAAGGCTAGAGATCGGAGTCGCTAATGTCCACCAATCCCCATTAGACCAGCGCGGTGAGTCAAAGCTCATATAACCCTAGAAAAGACTTAAATACTGTATATAGTTTACGCGTGTAGTACACATTTAAATAAAACACTTTAACGAAGACGCGATATATTAGTTAAACTGATCTAGAAAAGACTTGTACTAAACACTGGAACTTTGCTAGGTTGAAAGCACAAAATCACACATACAAGTGCTTATTTCTATAGATAGAAGACACGTTAACATTTGAAGTGCCCAATCTATTTTATGCTCAATACATTTATGCCTCAAATTGTTTTATGCCTTTTGCAAACACTTAAGTAACCACAGAGCACAGATGATCACAGTCAATAACATTGCGTAACAGTCATTCGTAACATGAGAATATTAATGCTTGAGTTGTACTATAATATTTATCGGCCGTGTATCTTAGTGTTTATCTATGGTACATACATTGTATTTAGCTGGCTGTTTATAAAAACAAAAATCATCCCTAAAATGTTCCATGTTCAAAATTATATCTGTTTCGGTCGACGTTTTACTTTTTAATTTATATTATTATTATTTATATTTCGTTTTAATTCATGTTTTTAAATTAAATATTTCATTTTACGGCTATTTAAATAATGAAAAAAATGATGGTGGCAAGTAAAAACTGTTTCCTTTTTTTCTTTCTTTCAAAGAAGTCTGGCCTCATTGTCTTTAAAATTAGAAGTTTATGAAGTATTAGTGTTGCTATCGACACGAGGGCTGTGTACACTATAAAATATCACTCTAAGACCCAAGGAAACAGAGGGAAATATTGGAATAAAGGGGAAAATTAATCTTTAGGAAACGCTGCGAGAAACATTCAAGAAACCAAGAAATTGTATTTAAGAATTGTTTGACTGGAAATAAATGTCCGTGACATCAAATGTGTATCTTATAAAATTAACTGGCAAGAACGACGAGACAAAGACGACGTCGTGAGCAAAAATAAATATTATGATGACCAAAATTGCTATTCCACGCAGACGAAGCTGCAGCACAGCTAGTGTTCTATCTGTACACATAATATGAATCAATGAGGCCTAAGCAATAACTCGTATGTACTGCTACAGTTAAAACAGTACTTGCGTTCATTAAGATGTGTTTCTTCCTGCTTTTAACGCGAACATGCTAAATGTGTATAAGCGCATGTCCGTTAGGCACGTTGAACTATAGATCAATGCAATAATTTTATTTTGCGGAATTATTAGTACTCCGCTAAATGCTTCACTGCCTCTTGTTAACTGCAAGTCTACTAGACTATGAACAGTTTATAACTTAAACAAAAATTGTTTACTTTGTAACTACTTCAAGTTTTTGAGGATCACTGGGCAAACGTTGACATTGCCTTGATAGTTGAACATATTTAAAACGTGTATTTACGCATTGGCTATTTACAAAAATCACTTCAGCGTATGTATAGCTATGTTCCTACAGTACGACATATATTCGATCCGGTACGAATTGATAATAAGATGTGCACTGAAAATAAGTACTTCAAACCTACTCTATTTTCATACAATCATAACTATATACTAGTGTAATAGGTCTCCATAAGATTTAGGTAAGATTAATGTTAGCATGCTCGACATAACAGCATATAACACTCGATATTCAAACCAAAAACCTCTATCCTAAAAGAATGTACCCTCTTATCCTTATTGCTTAAAGCATGTTAATAGAAGTATTGTTTTTACGCGAGTAGTACACATTTGAATATGCCACTTAAAAGACTATGCCACTAAAGAGCGCGAAATATATTATCACTTAAATTAAACATGTTATTGTTATTTATCTCAAATAACTTGCGTGTTTAATTTAAGGATATTAACTAATTTAATTTAATGATATGGGCCCTGGTTTTATTTACTTAACTACATTCACGTATTCACGTATACGTGAATAAATGAATTTTACATATGTATAAAAAATTTTAATCTTACTTTTAATTTCTTTGATTACGGCCAGGCGTTTTCGGGCGAGAGGGCATCGTGAATTAGTTCTGTACGGACCCAGCAGGTGGCGCTAGCGTAGTAGATTTCACATAAAGAACCGATGCTGATGCAAAGCATTTGAAAAGGCAGCTGTAGTTAAATAAGTTAACGAGTATATTTCGCATTTCTAACCGTTAAAAGTGTTTTATGTAAACGTATCGATATCTACCTAAGATCCAATAAAAACTCAGATTTAAGTTAAGAGATCGTAACAATATTTGTTTAATATTTAAAACAAAGGCCAATACTATATTTTGCGCCGGCTCTTAGTCTACCTTGTAGCACAATGGCCTCAATTCTATGCTTGTAACGAGTAACGGTGTTAGGTTGACTATGCATTTGATTTTATTAGGATAAATCAGATCTTAAACAAAAAACGTTAAAAAACTCTCTTTGTTATTTAATTAAAATCGTTAAATCATTTTGTTAAATTTCTAGTTATGAAGTAATTACGATTTTAGTGGAGAAAATACGAATATTAAAACCAATCTTCTTGGATTTCAAATGGTGAAAAATGGTGGCTAACGAACCCACGACCCGTTGGTTATTGGCCATACATTGCTATTAGACCAACGAGGCCGTCAGTTGATAAAAGTTCCGCGCTCTGCAGCTATTATTGTTTCCAAAACTCAAATCCAAGACCGTCGAGCCAGGCTGTTTAACCATTAAGCTTTGCTATTACCTAGGTTAACGTTTATTCAGACATTTACACATTCAACAGTAGCACTTCTCACAATGGATTGTAAAACACCTATTTTACTATTGCAGCAAAGCCGTTTGGTCGGCACAATAATATTTCCAGGTGCTGTGACCCACATACCTATAATTTAATGTGACAGTTCATACGTCGTTTGTCAAATGTGATCATTGCTTAATACGTGACTCTGTAGCCAAATGGTTAAATATGAAGCGCGAGTGGTTCTAGGTTCGAAGCCCAGGGTAACTATAGATTGTTGCCGTCGGACGGGGCCACAGAAGTCTGATCAATTACTTGCCTTTAGAAGAATTGTCACACACATGGGCAAACACAGTTCTCTCCGTAGCTCTGATTGGTTTTATTTACAGATAACTAGCAATGGCAGTGATCAGATTACTGTGCCCTGCCCGACCCAGAGACCCTGCCCGCATTATTGTAGTTCTGCATATTAAAAAATTAATAATCAAGATACTTTTAAATAAAACAATTTAACGGTTTAAAACGCGATATATTAAGTTAAACTTATTTGGAAATGATTTTTAACTTCGTCCCGACGTTTCTTCCTCCCCCCCCCCCCCCCCCCCCCCCCTCCCCCCCCCCTCCTCCTCCCCCCCCGTAAACCGTTAAAGTGTTTTATTTACAAATAATCAAGATGTAAAAGAAAATTGAGACACATCGTGTTTTTATTTATCCTATTAAGAATTAAAAGATATAAATATTAAGATTTTTAATAAAAATCGTTTGCTCAAAACAAAATGAAAAATGTAATCATTAGTGCTTATGGATTATTCCATAATGACGCCAATATCTCCCTCCTTCCCCCTCTACAATAAAATTATTAGATAGTCTTAATGTCTTAATATCGATATAATATTGTATTTTTACATAATTTGTCTTAATAATCATAATCTTTGTTTTTATTGTTTGGCATAGTTAAAGCTAACTTATAAAAGATAATAGATTTTTCCCACGTGATTTAAATGACATTGCGTGAATAGTTTTTTTTTGTATTTGTAATTAGTCACGCTGTTTTATCATACTAGCTGTGTCAGCGACTTAGTCCGCTTAGAATAGTTATTTTGGGCATCCAAATTTCTTTCTGCTAACCTTTACATTTAAATAAAAGCTGTCACTTAAATGGTTTAAAACGCATATATTAGTTAAACTTCTTTGAAAATGATTTTTTTTTTTGGAAACTTCAGCCCACAGACGTTTCGAATGCTTTTCAACACAGCCGTGGTCACGGGTGCTGCGTAATCGAAATCATTTTAACATTTAATATATCGCGTTTTAAAGTCCATTTAAGTGTTTTATTTAGAAACGTGTACTACTCAAGCGAATTAACTCGTCATAGACAGTATTCACATATAACAAATTATCTTAACAGGCGAACGATGTTTTAGGAAAGCGGTTTGTTTTAATCCTAACAATCAATTTAAACTGCGAAACTATAGGATATTAAAGTTTTAGACATACATATGTGTCTATAACATTATGCTTCGTATTATAAAAAATAGCAATATACTGTCAAATCTAGCGCTTTTGTAAAGCTAATTCAGCTTTATGCAGAATTTGAACTTTATCAGTCCAGAAGTTTACCATATTTAAATCACACTTGACTTATACATACAGATATACCTGTCATTACAAACTAATCCCAACATTGTTACAGAAGCGGAAGGATGTATGCAACCCGGAACTTGTAGAGAGAGCTAGAATTATAATATAATGTAACTTGTAATGTATGTTTTTTGTAATGTCATTTAATTTCCTCTGACGAATCAAACATCATCCGAAACGTTGCGCCGTAGTTAAAATACATTTCAAACAAGTTTAATCAGTATATATCGCGTTTTAAACCGTTAAGTGTTTTATTTAAAGGGTGGTAGGAATATCGAAGTTCTGTCCAAGCCACGAACCACCGTCCACAGATTAAAGCCGTGAAGTTTATTTGCGTTTCGGTTCCAGTCTGTAGATTTCCTAATATCCAAAGCTGGGGTATATCACCTAACATCGAGTGACTTAATAAATTGAGTAAGGCTTTCACGGCCATCGATCAGCATATTATTGTCTTTCGGGCTGTTCGGCCGATGTGAGCGAGAAGAGGTTCTCGACGTTTCGCCATCACGTGTGGACGGCATCTTCAGGAGATGTTGACTCCTCGATTGCTCGAAGAATTCTGAAGATGCCGTCCACACGTGATGGCGAAACGTCGAGAACCTCTTCTCGCTCACATCGGCCGAACAGCCCGAAAGACAATAATATATCGAGTGACTTGTCTGTCCTCATCTATATTTAAAAAATCGTCAAACAATTTGAATGTCCGTTTATATGTATGAATGATAACTTTCCTTGAACAAGATACATAATATTAGTATAACAATTGCCCGGCAATGACGTCATAACATTGTTGTAAATGCATTGTTTTAAACACGTCATGGGATCTTTTCGTATGGAATTGCAATTCTAGAACAGTTACACTTATTCAATATCAACGTTTACATAAATTGGTTTTGAATTGTCTTTTAAAGTTATAAATAAGAGATATATTGTATCTCTATATGCAGGATTTATTTCAACCTTTATAACCCTTACGAAAACAAGAAAGCTTCATTATAAGCACGTCAGGCAAGCAAACGTCGGGCCGAAGTTAAATAATATATCGCGTTTTATTTAAAAGCTTTGTTATATTATTTTTATAGTAGATGCTTTTTAATAATCAAGGCGTGTTCAAATAAAAACTTCTTGTACTTGTATAACGATAACGGTTTGCCTACCGTATCCGTATAAAAGTTGTATCATCACTGAAAATCAGCGCTGCAATAGCTCAGTTATTGCTGCAACAACAAAGAGTTTTTGCAACTAACAGCTGACTCCACAGCAAAGTGTGTGTGGTTTTTTTGGGTTATTTGTAATCTATTCATATATAATCTATTGATTATTTAATTTTTTATTTGTTACAATAAAATATTCATTTATGACAATTTATATTGTCTCTTTCACCGTCTAACAAATTTTCGATTAAATATTGTGCCCTGACGCTTATATTTAAAAAAAAATATTCAACCATTAGAAGGAAGGCTACATACAATGTATATAGATGAGTTCAGTGATATCCTTCGTTTAAAATATTAATTACTTATCTAATCAATCATATTTACGCCATAACGATGTAATATTTAATCCACAGTTAATCGTTAACCACTGGTTACACGATAATTATTAACGGGGAAAATGTTAAGAATAGCGATTCGCAAAAGCACTTGTACGCGATTAGAATGTTATATCACTCGCTTCTATGAATTTTTATTGTCTGTGGACAATGGGTTGTTTGTAATTTTCATTGTTATAAAAATCATGCTGTTATTCACTAGATTATTTATAGTATATGAATTAATAGTTCAGTACATAAGTAGTTAGTATTTGATATCATTTAAATAAAACACTTTAACGGTTTAACTAATATATGCGTTTAACCTAAAAAGTGTACTACTCGCGTAAACTATAGACAGTATTTGATAACATTGTAAACAAAAATTTATTGCATGTTTTGAGTCAATCTTGTTGACTTTTACTAATTTATTGTTATTTTGTTTCCCTTTTCTTTATACAAAGGTTGCCTGGATGAGATCGAGATAGGCAATAATGCCGCCATTGCATAACTCTTTAATGTTAATTATTATAATAATATTTGTGTTTTATTTGTTTGTGCAATAAAGTGTTTTATTATTATTAGCTTTTAGTTCTTATACATGTTCATAATATTAGTTTAAACAAGAAAACTATTTATTATATATATGTTCCTAAAGCCTTATAAAAGCTTAAATTGAATCATATTATCGGTTTTATTAGTCCAATGGTGGCAATTTATTTTTAAAAATTTAATAACGACCAACAGGTCGCGAATTAAATTCTCGGGCTATTTTCAAATAAATAAAATTATATATTTCAGTTATTTCGTGATGTTTAATTGGTGATATAATTTATAACAATATTTAGACCGTCAATGACTTTTGCAGGACTCGAACCAACAACTTAGATTCGTGCCACTGGTAAACCAGCAAGTTAATATAATTTATCGTTCTTAGTTGTTCTTAATGGCATAGTTTAGAGATTAATTCAATTAACACACCTGAAAGGTAACTGGGTTTACTGCGCACTCGTGTTGCGCAGTGTAATGATCATATTATTGTAGCTATCATGTTTCTTTAGCGATGTGCTAATTCAGCTACAATTACATCGGGTCACTAGTTACTCGTCTTAAAATATTTCTCGCGACTTTGTTCTCTGGGTATAGCTATTTTGGCCATCAAAACTCATTTTTGTAAAGCTCCTATCTTTGACGCACGACGTCGTCCGCGCCCGGTCATGCAAATTAATCTATGAAGATTAGAATATACTGTCGTAGACAATTTTTAGGCGATTTAAAGGGGAATCATTCTTTCATAGATATTTTTTTGAACCACTTTCGCAGCGCACGCAACAGAAGAATTTTCCCAGTCTTTCCACATCACACACAGTCTTCGCTCCAGTAGGTTGCAGTGTGATGTTATATAGCATGAAGCGTTTCTGGATAAACGGTCTATGCAGCACAAAAATGATTTTTCAATTTGAACCTGAAGTTTCTGAGATTAGAACGTTCAAACAAACTAACAAACTCTTCAGCTTTCTACAATAATATTGTTAATACTTGTATTCCTGAAATCTTAAATATTTTTCGCACACATGGCAATGTTTTTGGTTTGGTTAGAGCAGCAGCACGGAACGCTGTTGATGCTGGTTCGACTCCCGTTCGTATGGTATATTTTCCAATCTATCGACCCAATCGGTTTTTAACACAACGTTTAATTTCCGTTTGTCAGTCTTCAGGTCAAGGAACTATTTGGCGTCGAGTGAAATTAAACTCTCGTTCTATTCACAGCACGTTTCGGCTCGCAACTCGCCCTTGGAAGCAAGCGCGGATATATATTCCACTTGGCTTGACAATATCATCGATTTGGTCTTGCGAGATTGCACTATATGTCGACATGACAACCTTCTACCATCAGCGATAGGCGATATGACATTCCTCCACTTCTAATACACCAGGCGATTGGCTAGACCAACAGCACGAAACGTGGATGCCGGTTCGATAAAAAAAATAACACGCACCTATTCATATTATCATAATAAATATTCAAGTAAAGTAAGGAAATATTTTAAGAAGCCATAAGGAAATTATAAGAACTATCTACACAATACAAACAGTAACGCCATTTCTTTTGAATTAAATGTACTCATAACGAAAAAAAGTGTAATTTAACGCTCTACGGGTCATGCGCAAGAGCATTTAACTAAAACCGTATTAATTAATGAGTTAACAAGATATAGAGGGTATGAGAGAAGAGAGTTCATAATTGTCTTGTTAATTTAGGTTGCATTTTGGAATGTAGTGAAAATTATATGTTATGCAGTATGTACATTAGACGTTGGGTGTTACTAGGTGGGCCTTGACGAGTCGATCTGGTTCGTATACCGAGATAGGAATTTTTATAAAAAAAACTCCCAGTTACAGTTACTTGATCGAATAGTAGTAATAAAACATCTACTTCATTTTAAGGTAGAGTGATTATTCCTTTCAAACACAGATACTTTCGGTTTAAAGACATCTCCAACTACTAAATTAAAAATCGTTATCACGCGGTCGATAAGAACGAGGTTCAACTTTACTTCGAGGGTAACTTTTAAATGTCAAATTTGAGGTCCTCGTGTGGGGTAAAGGGAGAACACATTTCTGCGTCAGATTTGCTTATCGATTTCATTTAGAAGACAGGTACCGTCGTATTTCCGCGTCCTGCCCGACCCAAACATTTTATTATTTCTCCAGTATTCGAACTCAGGAACTCTCGTGTAACAAAAACTTAAAACAACACGTACATTAGGCTATGGAGATAAAATTTCAATCTTCGAGATAAAATTTCAATTTACAAAATTAGAATAAAATTCACATTTCAAATTTCAGAATTATAAAGGTGTTAATTGAATGGATAGATAAAAAAAGTGAAGAACAACTACTGGCGTTTGAAGTCTTGATAAATCAGAATCTATTTAGAAAAATAATAGGAATCTACCCACTTGTTAATTGAATCTTCGTGTCATATATGATTACTTTATTTCAACGACGAATGATAATTATTTTTTACACAAAAGCACTAGGCTGGTTTTAACAGTAACATCAAATAACGTGTGATATTTCTAATATATATATTAGCTTATATTAGATATAAGCGTACTAGATTATAATCATTGTTTTTTTTGTCTTATAGTTGTGTACCTTGTGGAAACAAACATACATACATAGTGTCCAGATGATTTTTATTGTTTTATCGACAATTATTTCCATTTATAGGTTTTTCTTTTAATTAAACGTGGTGGACGCGACCTTTACAGGACATTACGACCCTTTTGAATGTTTTAGTATGTGTATTGTTAATTTCACGGCCAAAAATGTAATTGTTTTACTTTGCATATTAATAAGCTGTTTCCTTTTATGGAGCTAAACTTAATATTTGCGCGGGTATTTAAGCATCGTTCAGCGTATGAGTGTAACTTCATACGAAAGAAATATTTAAACGACTACCGTTTTGGTCATTGTTTTTTTATGATAGAGAAGAATGGGTCTTACAAAATGGAATGTTAGATACTCGTGCTCCAGCCATATAGCATCTCAGGAAGATGCGGTATACATCTATTTTGGCTTTGGGTAATTCGGAAATCCTCTGCCTAAAACCGAAACGCAATAAACTTCACCAATTTTCCAACTGTGAACAGTGGTTCGTGACCCAGGCGCAATTTTAATATTCGCGCCATCTATTTAATATCCAGATTTCAAGACGGAGTCCAAAATGGTTTAGAAGAATAATTGTGGATTCCCTTTTTGTTGTCAACAATAGTGAAAAACCTACTTTTAATAACTAGTTTTACCTAACAACCCTTCAAATCTGAAATTTAATTAGCATATTACAATCGTAAAATTTATCGAAAATAGCTACTGTATGTTTATAATAGTTGAATCTAGGTATTTGCTATTTTGCGTAGTCAACATTCTACCGATACATAGGAATATTTCCAACCTTTCTGCCAGCTTTCTATTAATAATTAATGTCATTTGTCTGTATGATTTATAATCTGTGCGAAATTTATAATGTATTTTGTCTGTTTTGTCCGACTCTCCCAAGGATACATACAGTGATAGATTTAACTAGAATTTAATGTGATTTCAACAACGATAAGAATAATGTCGATCGAGTAATTCGATCATTGGTCATACAGAGGTTCTGTTAACTTTCAAAATAACGCAAGAATCGAGAGTTTCACCGTAACACAGATGAGGCTATGAATCACGTCTTAGTTATGAGAAATTATTTAGATCGATAAAAGTTGTTAAAGTAGAATACACTTTGTCTAAGTAAAGTAAAAAACGTAGTGTTTTAATTGTTAAAATTTCTTCGTAACTCTGTCAGGTATAGATGCATAAAGAAAAAAAAACACTACAGTATATTAAAACAATCTAAAAATATGTTTTATTGCAGCAAATATTAAAAAATGAAAAGTAGAACACTCACCTACCGAATAATGAAAGTTTCACCTCCTTTTACTCAACAGATCACATACAACACTGATACAGATAATATTTATAATTTGTGCACAATATAATCTGTATTTTTTTCACGTGAAATCTGACGTGCAAAAAAGCGCGCGAATATTTTTTGACGGATCGCCGTTTAAATAGGGAACGAGACTCCGCCGCAACGTTCGATTTCAAACTGCCGTTTGCGATTTGACGCGGGCTCTCTCTCGATACAAAGAAAGACCTATAATCCTTCAGAAGAGGCGTTACAAAAACTATTATTATAATTGCTGTTGATAATTGCCCTGTAATTAATTCTGTGTATAAGAAATACATATACGTCATTTAGTGGCTTCCTTAATCCTTAGTAACTACAAAATTTCCGAGGCCTGAAATAGTGGTTTTTGTTAATAAGTTACACAAGAAAAGCGATGGAGGAGAAACACGAAGAATACACTTTTATAATTTAAACGCGTATTAATAACTCGATGTAAATTTCAGCTCACAAGTACTTTATTTTAAATATCAGCTCACAAGTACTTTAGGTTTATAGACTTTATTTCTCATAAGCTTGTGCATTTATAATGAGATTTACATAATAAAAGAACTTAAAAAACTACGTATACATATACGCGGGTGGCTTAAATAATAATAATTTACATATGGTTTTGCTCGACTATATATTTTTTCAACATCATTTTAAAGACTGTCTAAGTTGCGAGTAGTACACATTTAAATAAAACACTTTAACGGTTTAAAACGCATATATTGGAGACACGGCTGCTGTAGTCTCGTACCACGGCTGTGCAAAGCATCCGAAACGTCGGGCCGAAGTTAAAAATAATTTTCAAATAAGTTTAACTAATATATGTTTTAAACCGTTAAAGTTTTTATTTAAATATTTTAAAGACTTCGTAACTATCAACGCTGCGAATACATAGAGGTAAACTATTAAATAATTGTACTCCTTCATATAGTATTGTTTTTTTGCCATAGTTTGTTCTCGGCTTGATTAATTCAAGCTGTAATTCATCTTTATTTCTTAAGTTTAAAGTTTTACTGATGTAAGTTAATTTAATATTGGAGTGAATGTTTTTTGATATAATCTTTCGAATTAAGATGCAAATGTTATAAAAATAAAGATTTCTTAAATTTAATATTTTACTTTTTGAGTAGATTTCGTTAGTTGGAGTTGTATGTTGATAATGAAAAAGAATTTTTATTATTTTATTTTGAGTTCATTTAAGTGATACTTTAATTTAAGTGAATCTAAAAAATCATTATCGCACTACTATAAGAATATAACTTGTTGTTAACTCTGCTTTTGTTGTTTGAGATCGCCTTCGTAGTTTAATGTTAAAATGTTTCTCTAGATCTACATATCGCAAAAAAAGATCTAGGCACCTTTAAATAATTAAAATATTTTAAAGGCTTATATAACTTGACATAGAAAGTTTCACAAAACCTTGTACATACGTTCCATTTCACTGCTTCTTTTCATTTTATTGAAATGTTATATCGTTCATTACCTCGAGGATGAAGCCTTATAGTACTATAAGACAGACAGACTATATTATAGACAGATTGACAAACTTTCACATTTCACGGAGGTTTTTCAAACACTGTTTGTTATTTGTGACTGCACTATAAGTTGCGCAGACTATAATGGAGTAAGTCCTCGACAGTCTAATACTTTTTAAGTCTATGTTATCTATTTGCATGGTTTTATTTGATAGCCATGGAAAATGTCACGAAAGCACAAACAGGCGCATTTAGTCACATTGTCATTAATTATTATTCTCACTTAACAATGTTACTAACAGATATAACATATTTTAATTTTGCTCTTGTTTTAAATTACTGTAATATGTCGCGTATTTACGACTAAGATGCGTAAAATGTGTAAAAATAGAAACCCATTCTAGGTATAAAGTCAAATCATTTGATTAGTATTGTATACAATAATGGTTTATATTTGTAATTATAATATATTTACTAAAGTACGTTTTTATTTAATTAGTTGAGCACTTTTTTATAAACATTATCACAATTACTGATTTTTATTTCGGAGTTAAAATTCGTTTCTTAATTTTCTCTACTTTGGTTCAAGGTCAATTAAAATAAAACAAATAATTGCCTTTCCTACAGTAGGACATGGGACGTACATAATTCTGCGTCCACTGATGGTTTTGATTAAGAGGCACATTATCAGACTTCATTGCCCTGCCCGACCGAAACAGTTTATTGTTCTTGCGTTCGAACCCGGGATCTTTCGTGCTTAACACAGTCAAGGTGTTTAACTATTAAACTTTGGAGGTATATATTTGGAAAGAATAACAGAAAACATATACTCGCTCGAATGTTCAATTATCGAGATTATCGATGTCTAACAAGCTTCATATTATAAAACTATCGGAGACAGCTATCAGAATCGGAATGAAGTGATTCTGTAAGAATTATATAATAATTTTTCGCAAGATGCGAGGCGACCGTGCAAGGTAGGTACTTGACATTAATAAGTAGGTCTGTGCCACTTCCGCCATCTCGTGTCTACTTCACAGCGTTCGCTAGAGCCAATGCGATACTCAAAGAAAGGATCAAGATGGGGGATTAAATGGGGAGCAAAAGGGTTTTTTTACATGAGGGAGGAGGACGGACGAAGCATGGGGTTCCCTTGATGGAAGGTGAAAGACCCGAGGCTAAAGCTTCAAACAAGTGTGCTGTAGGCTTTGAATATTGGCAATCTACAGATTGAAACTGAAACGTGATTAAACTTCAAGGTTGTTTAATCTGTTGACGGTGGTTCGTGACCCGGACGAAATTTCGATATTCCTACCACCCAATTTATATCCAGATTTCCAGGCGACATCCAACGTGTCAGAAAAATTATAAATCGATTAGAAAAGTATTCGACCTGGTGGGGATCGTATCCACAACCTGTTGATTATAGCCGTATAGAGTAAGATCCCGGTGTCGCCAGAACTACGTCATTTTTGCAAAGCTAAAATTTCCATGATCTATAGTCTAGTTTGTAGTTAGGAGAGTATGCGTACTTACTAGCTCGAATGCGGTGCCCTTTCACAGGTAGCGCGACCTACAGGTGTTTCAAAACTGTACTCACCTACGTTAAATTAGAAATGCTCATATTTAAATATATTTTTGACAATATTATCAAAAATAGATACACGTTATTGCCAGTCCGTTTCTGTTGGCCATTACTTCCGCCAGACATTATAAAGATTGTTAAAAATGAGATAAACTAACTAGACATAATTCCGTGGTACTATTCCCAAACGTTTTGTTAGCAGCCAGACCAATCCAATGGATCAATTCTCCCAGACACCTCAAAAGCCCTCTCTGCACTTCCTTGTAAGTTTTTCGTGCGCTTTAATTCGAGTGAGAACACTACGTGGCTTTATACAGATAATTAAAATGATGGTTATTTTATTTATGGAGCTTGATAAAAATTTTAAATAAACATAGTTATGATCATTCGCAGATATTTAGATCAAATATCTTTGAAAAAAAAATTGATTGAAAATGTTACAATTGACAAATTAAGATTACAAAAAATATGTTATATGTACTTGCTTAAACTACAGATGATATGGGACACAATATATTGTAAACATTAAAATAACCACCACTGTAGTTAACAATAGTAAAATAAATCAATAAATCTAGGTTGTATAATAATACAAAGATAAGTGTAATATTTCATCAAAAGCGGTCCAGTCTTTCTGTTATAATAAACAAATAAAAAAATGTATGATTGTTATTTGACATTTTTTTCGATACAATACAGTTCCATACAAGGAAAAGGTTTTAGTTAGTTGTACCTTTAGTAAGTTGTGATGTTTTATCGATTTTCAGTTTGTTAAATAAGATTGAATGTCGAAAGTTTGTGGATGTAGTAATAGATGGCATATAACCAAATCATATAATTTATCAAGACAGCGTCATCTAGCAGATACTCTTAAAACTACAACATACAATTAAAATGAAAATTGTTATATTCTCTTTAGTTCTAAAACTGTTTACTAGAGGGCAGAGTTAGCAAAAATACTTTTTCTGTTTTTGTCTTATTGAAAAATTAGACTGGGATATCTATTAAGATTAATTATATATCAATAATTACTTGTTATGTTGAATTAACGACAATTTTAACAATTTAGTATAATGAAAGTTTCGCTGACGTTGTAATCTAGTTCACAATAATTCAAATAGGAATTATGTTTCTCACGACGCAATTTTCGAAATTTTCTTACGAAAATGCATTGACCTAACCTATGACACAATGGGAATCGAATTCCGAACGTTGCACGCTTAATTAAATGCTGTGCAATAAGTTAACTGTTGAGCCACTAAGATAATAATACACAAATACTTCATAAAAACTTATGTTAGAGGACAAGTTTTACGTTTCCGACCTTTTACCATGAACTCATAATATATTTATGTTTTATGTAACTTAACCATTGTTTGCAACGCACCATACATTAGCTTGCAAATTGTTCAAGTTCAGTGGGGTTCTATTAGTAATAAACTCGTAAGTTACTTTACTTAAGTAGCAATTAATGACGTGATATTGATTGTGAATTAATAATCTAAATATTATATAGTTAAGGTTTGTATGTTAAAAGTGTATATATTATATATCTATAAATGTGTAAGTTATTATATATTATTACATATAAATTGACGCCAAATTGGTGTTTTAAATACAGTTAAAGTTTTTGATAATTAAAAAAATCTACATATTTAATTTCACAAATACGTTGACAGTGGAAACTTTTTTATATATTTGCGTTTGTAAGGTTTCGTTTTTTTCAATCTTCTAAAATTTATGGTACCAAAAAACAAGTATAAATTTAATTTAACAGATCGCTTATACACATAAACGCTTTTTACGGTTTAAAACGCGAAATATATTAGTTAAGTTATTAACTGTTTCCTATTATGTTGACAAGTTAACTAAAATATTTCGCGTTTTAAACCGTCAAGAGTGTTCCTTTAAATGCCTACTCGCGTGATCAGACAGACCTGTACTAAATTTAATGTCGTTTTACATAATACAGTTAAACAAAAATGCATTCAGCAATTCCAGACGAATATATATAACAATTGCATATAAATATTTGCTTATGTACTGTCTCTACTATCGAATCTAGTGTGAAGGCTCTTTCCTTGAAGGTCTTACAAAACCCCCGGCGAAAGCTGATTCTGCAAGGCGGACTACAAATAAAAGATAATTTTCCCATTCATGGGCGATATACTTACTTCGCAGGTTTTTATGCTTCATATTATATTCATACTTGCCAACGTAATTTAAAAAAAATAATAGATCGAATTTAAGCAAAGTAACAAGTTTATCACTAGTGTTATATACTATTATATACGTACTGTATGCTAACGTTAAAAAGCTGAAGAGTTTGTTTGTTTGTTTGAACGCGCTAATCTCAGAAAGTACTGGTTCAAATTTATTTTTTTGCATTGTTTAGCGAATTTAACGACAAAGGTTTTAGCCTATAAAACATCACGCTGCGATCACCCCCAAAAACTATGTACTAAAGAATGATGTAACTTTAAAGAATCTAAGAAAATACGTCACGTTATGGGTACAGCTGTAGTTTATAAAGATGATGAGGAGGTTTGCAAAAATAAATTTTAAAGCCTAACATTATTCTAAGCGGACGAAGTCGCTGGCATAGCTAATTTATGAAAAATAGAGGCCCATCCATTATAATAGTACTATAAATATGTAAATAAATAAATGCAAATGTATTGTTTTTTACCATATTTTTAGAAATCCTAGCACTCTTTCACGGAAAAACACTATGTGCTTAGTAACATTACAATAAGATTACGAGATTTGCTTTGGTTTGGCGAAAGGGTTGGATTAGCGTAAGCCTTCAGATACATTGCGTTTCTAAGTCGACTGTGGACCCGACAGATATAATCTCATATGTTTGTTTAATATATCTACAATAAAGGAATATGTAGGTCGAATATTGTAATTTTCCTATTTACCCTTGATCCCTGTGTGATGGAAAAAAACCTTTTAAACCGCTTGCGATTAATTAATTAATTGCGATGTTTGACGAATTACGAAAAATACGATTAAACTAAAGCAAACTACTAATAAAAAAACATTTTTAACGGTTTAAAACAAATAACGGAATATTTTAATTGTTTTAATTGCGGCCGACGTTTCTGATGCCATCATCACGTGGGAACATCGAGAATATTATAAAGATTATGACTGAATACTGTCCATAGTTTACGCGAGTAGTACATGATTTACATGATGATACCTACTTATAAGTTCTGCTCCTTTTTAAATACAACGATGTTTATGAAGTTGAAGAGTTTGCTTGCTTGTTTGAACGCACTAATCTCCGGAACTACTGGTTCGAACTGAAAAAAAAATTGTTGGTTAGACCCTCTATCGAGGCAGGCTTTACGTATGATAGTTGATTGATTGGTGAGCAAAGAAACAGTGAAAAATGTGGAGGAAACAGGTTATATTATTCATCATTAAGGGATTCGGTTGCGTGCCCTCAGAAAACGGTTTCAGATACCGAAAATATATAATAAAAAAATGATTCCTCTTTAAATAATCTAAAAAAATGTCCGCGATAGTATATGTCTGTCTTTTAAGTTAAACTCACAAGTATCGTTTTTATTGTAATCGAATTTAATCGAAATACTTTATATGGCAAAATAACGTTTTCTAGGCCAGTTAATATTTCACACTAGCTGAGTCAGCGACTTCGTACGCGTAAAACCATACATCATCACGCATAGAATAGAAATTTTGGGTATCAATTTTTTGTTTTTGTAAACCTCCCATAGCCTTCCTCAATAAATGTTCTAACTAACACTAAAAAAATTTTCAATTCGCTGCAGTTGTTCCTGAGATTAGCGCGTGCAAACATACAAACTCTTTAGCTTTATATATATGTGTAAATTGTATATTTCAAATGTTCTAAGAAGAGTTAACATCAACGCAATCACGTAAAAACCACTCCACAGCCTTCAGAAGAATTATGTCAAGATATTTCTATGAATCATTCGCGGTGTCGTAACCTGTAAAACGACTTTGAGGAATAATCTTTACTGTAGTTGAATTCTCATGGTCTGGAGTTCAATCCTGTAGAAAAAAAATGTTGTGCGGTCATCTGCGGAAATGACTGTGTACAACCTTTATTTATAACTAGCTGCGACTTACACTTCTTACGTTTAGAATAGTTGTTTTGGGCAACAAAATTTGTTTTTAATAAAACACTTTAACGGTTTAAAACGCGATATATAGTTAAACTTGTTTGGAAACGACCCGAAGTTAAAAATAATTTCCAAATAAGTTTAACTAATTTATCGCGTTTTAAACCGTTAAAGTGTTTTATTTAAATGTGTACTACTCGCGTAAACTATAGACAGTATTTGAAATTTGTTTTTGCAAACTTCCTCTACATCATAGCATTGCTTTTCGGGCTGATCAGCCGACGTGAACGAGAAGTGGTTCTCGACGTTTCGCCATCACGTGCGGACGGCATCATCAGGAGATGTTAGCTCCTCGATTGCTCGAAGAATTAGTACATCGACATCTTTATAAAATTAAGCTGCTACCCGCGACGTCTGCGCTCCGTCGTTTTTGCAATTTAATCTTAATAGATGGAAACAATATACGAAGAATCATGCCTGCAATAGTTGCCACAGCGCACGTATCGGAGCCCCACAAAAATTAATATTTTACCCCAATTTTTCCACATTTCCCATTGTATTTTGCTTATTGGTCGCAGCTTGATGTTTTATAGCCTAAAGAAATTTTCAAATCAACCCCTTAGTTCGTGAGATTAGCGCGTTCAAACAAACTAACACAAAAATCTATATATAATATTAGTTAAGATGATATAGACAGAGAGATGGAAGCAGGAATCATATTGCCTTCGAATTGAACTTATGAGTCATGAATCTGTTTAAAGTACTAAAAAAAACGAATCTACCCACTTGTGACGTTTCAATTTAAAATTGTATCGAGAAATTACTTTTTGATATTCTTGCGGAAGACATAATGTTTTGCGAAGGGTAAATCATGCGTCGTTAATGCTTTTACAATTTCCTACATGCGCACTAAGAATAAATGTAATCGCTTACACTCTTACTTTTTCGTAAATCCTCAGAGATTTCATATTTGACGAACTATCACTCGCTTCTCATGGTGTTAATATAACAGCTTAGAAATTTTCAAGTTAAACACTTTAACGGTTTAAAACGCGATATATATTACTTAAACTTATTTGAAAATTATTTTAACTACGGCCTGACGTTTCAAATCATTTCCAAATAGGTTTAATTAATATAAATCGCGTTTTAAACCGTCGAAAGATATTATTTGAATGTGTACTACTCGCGTAAACTACAGTACAGCTCAGGTATTTAATTCGACGTATCTGATGGATAAACGTATTGTCTAGCATTGCATAAAGCACTGGAGGTCCTGGGCCCGAATCCCAGGGAAACAATGAATCGTTTCGGTCAAGCAAGGCACAGTATGATCAACTACTTGCTCGTAAATAAAACCGATCAGTGAAGCGGACACAGAAATGTGTTCGCCCCACGCCCCACTGGGGAAACGAGATTTTACTTATACCATAATAAACTAAACTTACCGACCTCCATAGTTCGGTTTAGTCCTTGAGTTTGATCCCGGGAAACATTAGCTCAGCTCGACAGGGCACATAGATTTGATAAAGTACTTACCTGTAAATAAAATTGATCAAAGTAGTGAAACTCAATTTTCTTCTTATAGAATTGAGCAGTGGTACTGTGCCCGTTTTAATAGAAAGAAATAGATGTATTTACTATAATAACATTCAAAAAACAAACTTATTAATCAATTAAAAATTAAGATTAAATAATAAAGAAAAAGCCATAAGTTAAGAAGTAAAGCAAAGTTTATTTTTTTAATAGGAGTACTTCGAATTAGGCGTGATAACACGAAAAAAGTACAAAATATTTATACTAATCGTGACAATCGTATCATAATGCGTTTAAAGGTAACAAGTAAACATAAGGACTGCAGTTTACGCGAGTAGTATTCTTTTAAAACATCTTTAACGGTTTAAAACACCAAATATATTAGTTCAACTAATCTTTCAGTTTTTTTTATACGTGAGCGTAAACATTGGGTACGTTTTACGTGGTCACGGTAAAAAATAAGTTTAACGAATATATTTCGCGTTTTAAACTGTTAAAAGTATATCCATAAAATTTTTATTTACAATGGTAATTTTTAAAAGCTTGTCATAATTTTTAAACCACGTTGCAGCGACACACTCCAAAGAAATATAGGTATGACTAAGTACTGTTTACTTTTGCAATATCCACATGTAAGTACAATATTTGCGGTTACTTAGTGGCCAAATGGAGGATATTTATGGCCGATGGCCAACATATCCCTTGGATTGTCCACAAAGAAATATATATTCGCCTCCTTACAAATCCCTAGAAAATAAGCATTGACAATTATTTTTTTAGACTGCCAGTAACAATGATAGCTGTAAAATACTGCGTACGATGTTTTGTAGATTATACCATGGAAAAAGATATATTGAACAATTGGAAGTTTTAGTAATTAGCTATTTTTACTATCACGAAATATTTTTATTTTTAAAGATTTAAATTAAGGTTTTGTTTAATGATAGAGAGAGTTGATAGAAGATAAAGTCCCCCAGCCATATAACGAGATGCACTGTCGATCTATTTCGGCTTTGGATGTTCGGAAGTTCACAGATTGAAACCGAAACGCTAAATTTATACGATAGAGATAGTAGACATACCCCAGCCATACAATATCTACACAAAATGCACCGTCGACTTATTTTGGTTTTGGATATTTGGAAATTCTGTCGAAAGTTCTGAAACGCGACTAAACTTCACGGCTTTTATCTATAGACGGTGATTCGTGACCCAGAAAAAAAATCGACATTCCTACTACCTACTTAATATCCAGACTTCTAGATGGAGTATAATTTGTTTTAGAAAAATTATTTCACAAACATGTTAGACCCGGTGGAAATCTAACCCACGACCTGTTAAGTACTAGTGAAACTTTGCTACCATTAGACAAAGGAATTAGTCAAATCCGTAAGGTTATAAAGGAATAAAAACATACAAATAATATTCTTGACATATTGATGGATTACAAAACAACTTAATTGCGTTGAAAATTCGTAAGGGAGTCCAAACTAGGAAAGTTTTCCAATTAACAGGTTAAGCGATGATCATGACCTTTGTATAATGAGCTTAGGCGTTATATAGAGAATCGATTTGCGTGTTTGTTTTGAAGGCAATCGGGCTGCGCAGACGCAGACCAAGTTCAGTGTTAAGTGAGCGTGCGTCGTGCGCGCATGTACGAAGACCGCGAGTTTGTTTACGTGAAACAACTTGTTTATGGAATTGTTTTAGTTAGTTGCGCGAGATAAAAAACGGTAAGGTTTTATTAAAATTACTTCATAGATTTTTGTATGCTGCGGCAAGGTTATCATTAATTAATGGCATTTTAATGAGTAATAAATCTCAGTTCAGTTAATTAGTGTAGCGTCAATTGTCTGACGAATTAAAATATATAAATTGAATTTAACTCCAATGACAGATTAAACTATAAAGATAGTTCCACTAATAAAAGTATAATGCGTGGTGCTATAGTAAATAAATGATTACCATATAATTGCTAATAATTTAAAATAACAAACAATAACAGCTTTATAATTTAAAAATCGAAATTTTTTTCAATTTATTTTAGATTTTTAAATTGTATAGTGCCTTCATGTGCAATAACATGTAAAAAATAATAAAGTTTTCAAATAACAGCTTTATTACTTCACGTACGACCATGGGGATTTCTTTTTTTTGATAATTAAAAATGTAAGACGAAGTTTTAGTCTCCACGTCCCCGTAGTCCTCCACGGCGGCTGCGAAGCATCCGAAACGTCGGGCCGAAGTTAAAAAAAATTGTTAAATAAGTTTAACTTATATATATCGCGTTTTAAACCGTTAAAGTTTTATTTAAATGTGTATTACTCGCGTAAACGACAGACCGTCGAAGTTATAGAATGTACTAGCTGTTGACCCATGACGTCGTCCGTCACAATCTTCTTGCGAGTTAATCACAAAAGATTTACGAGATTGCAATAATTTTAACTCTTTCTTTAATTCTTTCTTTGATCTATCTTTGATTATCTAAAGAAGAATGGTTCTTTAACACATGTGTTTTCGCTGCGCACGCAACAAAAGCCCTTAAGGATGTACACATTTCCTTCGCTCCTATCGGTTACAGCGCGATGTTATATAGCCTAAAGCCTTTCTCGATAAATGGTCTATCTAACACAAATATAAAAACAAGTAGTTCCTGAGATTAGCCTGTTCAAACAAACAAACCCTTCAGTTTTACATTAGTATAGATAAAATGTCAATAATTAGAACAAAACCTCATATCCACTTAACCATTCTTCAAACTAACCTTTGAATATACAATAATGGTTTTATGATTAAAAGAAGTCCTTCTTACATATAAGGAACATTCCTTATTAAGGAATAAAATATCTTTATTATTCTCTTTAATTAATCTCTTTTTATTAGATAGTTGGCTGTAACATGTGTTAATGATATAATAAAGTTTTATATTAATACTAGCTGTAGCAGCGACTTTGTCCGCGAGAACCGTTATTTTGGGCATTCAAATTAGTTTTTGCAAACCCCGTCATCTTTATAAACTTAAGTTGTTAGCCACGACGTCGATCGCGTCCCTTCCCGTCGTTAAGTATCTTGGACCGTTTTCGCGACGTATGCATCTGAAACCAGAGATGAAAAATTTCCCCCGTTTTGTGCACATTTCCCGCTGTATCTTAGCTTGTATTAGTTACAGCACGATGTTTTATAGCCTATAGCCGTCCTCAAGTCGGACCCGTAGTTCCTGAGATTAGCGCGTTCAAACAAACAAACAAACTATTCAGTTTTATATATTAGTATAGATTAATGATCAAAACTTTGTCTGGTTCCTCGTCTATCATAAAAAAGCAGTCCGAAGTTTTAACTGGTTGTCTTACTAGTGAAATATAGTTATGTTAAACACTGTATGTGGGAAGTGATATGATAATGTCAAAGTCGTCAACATTTTGTAAATAAAAATAAGGAAATCATATTCATCGCTCTTCGTCTCCATCTCAGTGGCAATGTTATCTGGATCAAAATATATCTTAGGGATTTATGAAGTAAGAGAAATTAAGTCTCTGTAGTTTACGAGAGTAGTACAAATTTAATAAAAACAATTTTAACGGTAAAACGGGAAGTTTATAAATCAAATTAACTAAATTAATTAAATTGAAGTTTTAGAGGCTTTGGCAACTATAGTCACAGGGGGGTCGGTTGCAGCTTCGGGTCGCAGTTAAAATAATTTCACTCATATATTTTGCGTTTAAACCATTAAGTAAATACTATCTTTAGTTTGCGCGAGTAGTACACATTTGAATAAAATACTTTAACGGTTTAAAACGCGATATATAATAGTTAAACTTATTTTAAAATTATTTTTAACTTCGGCCCGACGTTTCGGATGCTTTGCAGCGTTCACCTGGAGACCTACGAGATAAATAAGTTTAACCGATATAAATCGCGTTTTAAACCGTTAAAGTGTTTTATTTATATATTAAGACAGTTGAAAAAGACTCCTACATATCATCTTATTAACCTTAGGGTTTTATTGATGCAATACATGCAAACATTTGTGACTTCCAAGTGTCTTTTGTTTTAATATCGTTTATATTAATAAATCGCCTTTTACAAGCAGCATCAAACACGAAGTATTATTTAATTATATTTACTATTACATTTGCCTGCTATAATGCAGGCAAATGTAATAGTATGTAGATATATGTATGTAATAGTAAATGTGTATGTAGATGTTATTCGTTATCGAATAAAAACAAACAAACCTAAATTTTTAGTACTTCACTACGTATTAACGTCACGCTACCATTTGTATATATTTTTGTAATTAACATCTCTTTGTTTAACACGCATTATATAGAACATTCCTTCATTAAAACTTTTTTTATTTTGACATCAGAGACATCCTCTATCTTTAGTCTCTCCGTGACCACGGCTGCTGCAAAGCATCCGAAACGTCGGGCCGAAGTTAAAAATAATTGTTAAATAAGTTTAACTAATATATCGCGTTGATATATTAGTTAAGCTTATTTGAATGAGTGTTTTATTTAAATGTGTACTACTCCCGTAATCTGTAAATAGTATTTCATTAACACTTTCAATAATGGTTTAAGAAACCAAAAATTACGTCAACAAATCACCGTTTTAATCAAAATTTTATCATTTTAATTTACTACTTTTCAAGAGTTAACAAATACCTTTTTCAATAATGGCGATAGCGAAAGGATCGTCAAATAAATTGTGATGTTCTTTATCTTTTATCGATTCTCTTTTATCATACAAACTATTAGTTTCCAGACTGCAAAGTATGCTTTTAATTGTCTACAACCTAAGACTTAGTCTTTAGTTTTTGTCAAAAAAATATCTTTTTTTAATTGTTCTTAGTAAGTAGTTAGTTTTTCTTAAGATAACATAGAACATTACGATTTATTAACTAAGGCATCACTTAAGTTGATAGAGTTCTTCTTATTTTTAAATAAAACACTTTAACGGTTTAAAATATATATTTCCAAATAAGTTTAACTAATATATCGCGTTTTAAACCGTCAAAGTGTTTTATTTAAATGTGTACTACTCGCGTAAACTATAGACAAGAGTTCTTCTGAAAAAATGTACGACACAGACAGGACTTGAACTGGCATCCACAGAGTTCCGTCGAGTACTGGCCGTCTCGAATTTGTTTTTAATGTTTAATCGATTTTTAATTTATATAATACCATTAGGTGTGAAAAATAATAAAGTTTTCAAAAGATTTCATCTTAGTTATCTCATCAAAATACATACATAAGTAGGTCCATGTCAATCTTTCATGCTAGGTTTACTGACTTAACGTCATTACGATTGTCATTACGTTATTGTTAGTCATTACGATTGTCGAAGGGCAAATAGGTATTTCACTTAAATCATTTCATTTTTCATAAATGCGGTTACAAAATAAGTTTTAGAGAAAATAAACGTAAGGACGTGTGTGCGGTGTGTTATGGAGTTTGTCGAGGGAAAACCGAATGAAAAACAAACTTACATGAGTAGATGGAGAATAAACAATCCCAATGTCAAATGTCACTGAAGCGTGTCGTGATCTAGGTTCCATCATCATCTGTATGATGACAAAGAGATATTATAATTTATTTTTGTATTAAGAATGATAAGATGTTGTGTGAAAATGTCGCAGGACAAATAAATGACTAATTCTAATACAAAACTCTCAAGACACATAACATACATTTTAACTAATACTTAAACCTGAAATTTTGACGGGCCTGTTTATCTGATGGTAGTCAACGGGTCGTGGGTTCGATCTCCACCAGGTTTTCATTTGTGTGTAATCTTTTAGAATATCGAAATTTCGCCCGAGCTACGAATCCCACACTAGCCCATAAAATATCTAAAGACAAAATTGCTGCCATCGCATCTCGTTAAGTGAAATATATCTGTCCTTCTCTAAAAAAATAAAAAAAAAAACAAATAAAATTGTTGGCCCAAAGAATTGCGGAGGCACATTAGTTATATGACAGCTTATAACAAAAAAATCATAAAATTTCCTTCCGGATCCACTCGTGTATTTTGTATAAATCTCAAGGTAAACAAAATAATTAATATAGACGAACTTTGTACGAAGGATTTTTTCTATGGAATTTTGTACATGGAAGTCTTGACGGCCTTGCGGTATTGGGTCATAGGTTCGAGTTAAGTCATGACAATGTTAATTTTATTCCTATCGACGTCAACTCAAAGTACAAGGTGTTCTATTGATAATATTAAGATACCAGTAAACAGATAATTAGCTTTTTGATTACTAATAACTCATAATGATCTAAAAACTTTGATATTAATTTAAAAATTAACTAATTAAATAAATTATTATTATAAGTATATTTCGCACATGGCATTATAAAAATTAAAATTCTATATGGTTTGAGCAGCAGGAACATTGTGGATGGTTGAAGTCCCGACGGTATTTTTTTCTCTCTATCTAATCTAAATAGCTTTTGAATTTACACAATTGTCTAATTAGATTGCAATATTATATAAGTAAAGGATTATTTTTTTTTACTGCACAGCTCAAACATTTGTTTTTTTTGGGGGCCGGGAGGCCTATTTACTTACTTTAAAACTTCTCTTGCCTATGTAACCATTTACGATACAGATTATATTGTGGTCTTTAAAATGTACGTTTTCAAAGTATAACTTATTTCTCCTCGGATTTTGAACTGATAATCGAAATTTAAAAGCTGGGGAGTTTTAAAAGTTTTTTCGTGTAAAAAGGGAAAACCGTAATAACTTTTTAATAGAGCCGTTTTAAACAATAAATAACATTTTTGTAACCTTTCGGGGCAACAGCTGTGAATTATGGCGAGATTTGTAATTTGTGTACAATAAACTCGAAGTGGCAAGGTGAATGTGAGATTATTTCACATACGTGTGGTAACGTACAGTAGCCGTTACGAAATGCTTGCGAAGCCAAAATCGTACGAGATACAGTCACGTACTACGGCGTGAATTTAATGTATCGTCGTGCTCATTAGGCGAGATCGTTACTTCTATGGAAATGTGTTTTATAACGGACTAAAATTTACCTCAGCCAAGTTAACACTTACAAAATTATTACGAAGTTTGGAAAGATAAAATGGCACTGGTTTAGTAACATTTTATTTTTCTATTGGGAACAGAATGCCGGGTGACCAGTCCACACGATCAGCTGACCATTTCACCCATTTTCTCCTTGCAATGTAGGCCCGTACATTTTGTTTAAATTTTTTAGATATATTTTTATTAATTATGCTATTGACTATAAATTTGTATTTATTATTTGTAAATTAATATTGAAGTGCTAAAATATGTTTTAATGCTATATTATTTTTTTCATAAAATCATCTACTGTTTGGTTTTACATCAAACTTCTAACAAGTAATTAACAAACATTATTTCTGAACTAAAAACAATTGATATTTTCTTGTTTATCCAAAAAAAAATGCAACACTATTACATTTTACAGTGAATACTTTATTATATAAAAAAAAAATTTAGATCCTCTTTTAAAGAGGAGGTTTGTCTTCTGGTCTAGACGAGAGGTACCCTTTTTATCTGTAAGCCAGTTGCTAGGTTTTAGACGATTACGCCATGTAATTTTAAAATCAATTTTATTTCGGAAACATCAGCGACCCCGCGGTCAAGGACGACACTTTGCATAAGACAATGTATCTAAGACAATAGAATGAGAAAAAGTCTATTTTTTCTCACGTACAAAATGTATTCAATCATTTTTTCGGGGTAGTGTCGAATGTTAACTAGCTTTGTTCGGTCTTGACTTGAATATTAATACGGTTGTGTAATTAATCATTATGGACGCAGTCCAAACCAGTTTGGATTTTAACTAAAGTTATTGAAACAAAAATAAATTATTGTCTGAAGTTTAAGCGAGTAGTACAGCTTTAAATAAAACTCTTTTAACGGTTTTAAACGCGAGATATTGTAGTAAACTTATTTTTAATTTTATTTAAATACGGCTTGACGTTTTCCCCCGTGACCACGACTGCTACAAGGCATCCGAAACCCTGGGCTGTAGTTAAATTATAAATAAGTTATCTAATACATTTCGCGTTTTAAACCGTTAGGAGTGTTTTATGTAAAATGTACTGTTTAGTATGATTTTGCGAATTCTAATAACCGACTTCTTTACAATCTGTTGGCGGTTCAATACCCACATGTATACATCTGGCTACAGAGGAAAAACAGCGCGGAAATCGGAAAACGCATCTTGGGAGTCTTGCTTTAAAACGTTTTATTGCTAAAACTCAATATAAAATAGTTACTATTGGTATAACATATACTACTTTAACGACGCAAGTAAGAATTTTATAATCCGCGGTAACACGATTTTTTGACTCATCTAAATAAACACACCAATTCTCACACGTTTAAAATATCAGCGGGACTTAGTTTCGTGCTAAAATAAGACTCATTAAAATACATATTCAGTAACAAAAAGGCAAAAACTAAGCTATTTTTGATCTTAATAACGTTAAATAATTCTTTATTTTTCCATTTCATAGCGATAAAATATACTTGCACAATATTTTGCAATTTAAATGGAACAATTTGATATGGGCAAATGTCACATGGAAGGGTTTGTACACCTATTTATATCGTAAATTGCGAATGACACGCTAAATGTATATAAACTAGCTGTGTCAGCGACTTTGTCCGCGTAAAATAGTTAGTTTGGATCAAAATTTGTTTTTGCAAACCTCCTCGTCATCTTTCACGTCCCGTCGTTTTTGTATGTTAATTAATTAATTAATATATATATTTCACATGTCCCCAACTTTTTTTTCGATGTTATTAGTCGCAGCGTAATGTTTTAATGTTGTAAGCCTTCCTCGATAAATGCTCCAATTAACACAAAAATATTTTTTTAATTTGAACCAGTTAGTAGTTCCTCTAGTAACTTTTTAGCTTTATATATTAGTATACATAAAACAACAGTCTAGTGTTTGAAAATGTTGATATGTTTAAAATTTAATATCGAAATTTACAGACGAAAAAAAGGGTACCTCTATATGTCACAGAAAAGCTATTTATAAGAAAATGTTGGACCCGGTGGGAATCGAATTGACGACCATAAATTAGCCATTAGACGAGCCCGGCGTTAGAGTATTTGAAATTGAAGAAATTTAAATTTCTTTCTGCGTTAAAATTCCATGCGATGTTGTAATTTGGAACCGGTTTTGCAAACGCATTGTATGACGTATTGTCAGGGGTCTTAATAAATTTTGAACTATATTACTGTGTAAGTCAGTGACCTGTTAGATATGAAAACTATTTTATTTGAAATGTTAAAACTTCAAGGGTGCCGGTATCTCGTGCCCGATTATTTATCAGTTTATTATATCATTTTAGTTTTGTAGCAGCATTGATGATCTAAAGACGAAAGATCTGTAGTAGTAGACCATTGTAGCTAAACGCACACAGTACTGTCTATAGTGTACGCAAGTAGAACACACTCAAATAACTTTTTTTTAACAGTTTAAAATACGAAATGTATTAGTTAACTTATGTACAATTTATATTAAGGCACGATGTTTCGGCTAGGACAGAAGAGATGGCGCTAGCGTAGCAGTTTTTCGTGACCACGGCTGATGCAAAGCATCCGAAATGTCGGGCCGTATTTGAAAAAAATTTTAATAATACATTTCTAGTTTGAAACCGTTAAATTTGGTAAGAACATGATTAGAAATATTTAATAATTGAATGAAGTTACTACATGACTTCAACCGAAAGAAAGGTTGATTACGTAATTAGGAAGTTGAGCACTTGTTCACATCAAAGTTCTTTAATGATTTGAGCCCTTTAGATGTTATATCAGTATTTAGACAATCCAAATTTCTCATAACGTAATAAAAGATTAGTAGATTGGCCTCTGCTACATAAACAGAGCGGAACGTAGCGTAATATTGTATTATCTATTGCAATCGGTGTAATTAGTTATACTACATCTACAGTCTATGTGAAATCCCCGCGTGGGGCATGGGACGTAAAACTGTGTCCATGATTAATTTGAATGAGTACATTATAAAAAATCACTTAGTTTCAACGTGGTAATATGATTTAGGAATTTTTACCATGAGCAGACCGTGTCATTACAGAAAAAAATACTTATCTCTTATCTTATACTTATCTTATTTACTTATTGCATTATAAAAATCGATATAAGATTAAAAAAAATTACGACCCGGGCAGGACTTGAATCGGCATCCACAGCGCTCTGTGCTGTTGCTCTAACCAATTGAGCTAGCGTGTCCTAATAATCGAGATACAAGAAATTCGGATCTAAGCTCAAGAACTACCTTTGCGTTGGGAGAAAACCGTTCCCAGCGATGGAACTGTTAAAGATCGCAACGAACGACTGTTAGAAGTAAAGTTTGTAAAACTTTAACTTGACGTCGTAACAGAATAGCTGTAAGTCCCACATATTTCTTTTATCTGGTTTTTTTATGAGATTCCAGGTTTTCATTGCAAGTCTAGCCTTATTATAGGCTCTAAGAAATTAAACATATATACAAAGACTGACAACATCATTAATCCTATCTGTATTCTTTGGTAAAAAAACAATTTCCATTGAATTCTTACGAAAGCCAATTTACCACGTGCAATACACGTCAATGTATACATAAACACCGGCGCAGTGCCAGTTGGACGAGCCCACAATAGGGTTCCGTAATCCGTACGATTGACTAGCAACATAATTTAACACAAAAATTAAACTAATAATATATTAGTCCCTTCTGAGAACGAAAGAGAATAATAAAGAAGAGAAAGAAAATAAATCGGTTTAAAACGCGAATAATATTACTTATATTTTGCGTTTTAAAAAGTTGAACGTTAAAAACCTTTTTTTAGTTACTTCAAGTGCTTTGCCTATTGATATTTATTACTATCGAGTAGTGAGTTTTAATATTGTAATTAGATTTTTATTTTTTGTTGCCATTTAATATAGAACTGAAACGGCAATTGTTTGCATTTTGTTTTTTTTTTGTATTCGTTTGAGTGGTAGTAGATATACATAATTCCTGAAAATTTAAACTCCTTACCTATTGTGGTTTTTGAGATACAACCTAGTGATAGATAAACAGCGTAGACTAGTAGTAGGGCCGAGTTTTAAGCGTTTGCTACAAAATCCTAAAATATGATTGGCTCTGACATTGAAAATGGAAGCCGCAACTTAGTTTAATTGTAATAAGGGATCAAAGATCATAATATAACCATTTGTTGACTGTTGTCATAATGCCTTTAACCGACTTGAAAAAGGAAGTTTTCAACTATTTCCGTGCCTCAGTACAGTATACGTATACGCTTTGTTTTGTACTTTTGTGTTCTGTGAATAGGATCATACTCTGTGTCCTGACCAATTTAGACCAAAAAGTTGTTACCCAACTCTAGGGTTCGTAACCTTTTGTGCTCAATGTACACTTCATAAGATTCCATTTAAAAACAAATATCGAAAACCTACTATCGTTTAGGCGGCATACTAGATATTAACCAATAACTAAATAATTCAAGGTTATGTTTGTTTTCATAGATTTTTTATTAGCGCATATACAAAGGCTCCATTACATGACTACCCATAAGTGCTACAAGCAATAAATTCTATACAGGATGTTCTCAATGACTCCGCTTGTACTCAGATAATGAGCGGAAATATAACTTTTCCGTTAACAGACCTTGGTAAGGATTGTTTAGGTAAATAACTTTATCTTAGCTTTGGTGGATTCCGTGAAGTATGACAAAATGTAAGTTGAAATAATAGGTACGCTAAGTTTTTTAGTTTCGCGTTGAATTGCATTCTCTAAACGCCAGGTCCTAAGTTCAAAGCCAGAAAAAACATGTAGATGAGAAATGAGTTGGTCTATACTATGTCAATGTGGTAAATTTTGTCGAAGAAAAATTATCTCAAATAAAACAAAAGAAGGTGTTAATCAAATATATAAAGCTGAAGAGTTTGTTTGATCGCGCTAATACGGGTCTGACTTGAAAAAATATATTATGTATGTATATTTTGTGTTAAAGCATTTATCGAGGAAGGTTATAAGCTATAAACATCGCCCTATGACTAATACAAGCGAAGATACAGCGGGAAATGTGAAAGAAATTGGGAAAATTATTCATCATTATGGGTTCCCGCGGCGTATGCTACAAAAACGGTTCGAGATACCCAAAAAATATGTATGAAACAATTATTCCTTTTTAAACAATCTGAAAAAAAGTCCGCGACACTATACGTCTATCTTTTAAGATTAACTTGTAAGAACGACGGGAAGGGACGCGACCGACGTCGTAAGTAACAGCTTAAGTTTATAAAGATAAAGGAGTTTGCAAAAACGAATTTGGATACCCAAAATAAATATTCTGAGCGGACAAAGTCGCTGGCACAGCTAGTAACTAGTATGTATAAATGGACGAGAGATAAGAAATATATTTTATGGGAAATTGCAGAAAATAATCTAATAGGTTTATATAATAGTATATGTGAGTCACAGATGCACCTAACTAAAATATCGATGTGAAATTTGAAAGAACATTAATTAAAGATTAAATTATTAAACAAACAGATTATAAGACATGAATCATAATACTTCATTTTATGTCTCTTTACTTTTATCGTTAAACTAAGTGACTCATTATTTTTTTAAATAACTATAATTATGTTATTATATTATCACTTCTACCACAGTAAATCCCCGTTGTTATAGAATTTTGTGTATAACTTCCAATTAGTTGAAATGTGATTCTCATATTTGAAAATGTTTATGTTTATGTTCTTGTGTTACTTTCAAGTTTAGAAAAAAAGTTGTATGACCCCCTGTTCCTTAGGACGTCGATTCCAGTTATCAAATAATTCTGGGATTGTCATCAACCCGCGCTGAAGTAGCCGGATGGGTTAATTTTAAATGATTTTCTAAGGAAATCTGCGTCCGCTTTTATACCATAATGTATCGTAAACTAAAATCACGACAAAAACATGAATTACATATTTTATTACTTTAATATAAATACATGCATGCATTTATATTAAAGTTCCAAACATCATTATGATAACGTCTCGTCGTAAAACTATTTTTTGCATCAAGACTTGCACAGTACACAACCCCGAGGTATACGAACCGTGGCGATATACTTACACAGTGTAATAATAACAGTTGGTCGCACGGTTTTGATAGAAAAGACATCAACGCGTTGTTATTTGACAAAAATGGTTGGATAATTACTACCTGTGTCATTAATGTGTCAATGTCACTCTTAAACGCATCCTTGAAAACTTTTTTTTGACGATTCTAGTTCAACTTTGCATCCAAACTTGTATGTATTGTATGGTTCTTATAAAACTTCAAACTTTTACTGTCTATAGACATAAATAAGGATCTCATTTGTTTGTAAAACTGCACTATCTTAATTCTATTAATGAAAACTTCCCTAAGCTTCACTGTTTATACTTCCTGTTACTAAATTGTAATATTGTTCATCACTGTAAGCTGTTAAGTTTTCTAAATATTATAAGAAACAAAACAATAAAAAACATTAACATATTATGTTAAATACTGTCTGAAGTTTACGCGAGTAGTACACATTTAAATAAAACACTAACGGTTTAAAACGCGACATATTTTAATTAAACTTGTTTGAAAATTATTTTTACTACGGCCCGACGTTTCAGCTGCTGCAAATATTTCGCGCAATATATAGCGTTTTAAACCGTTTAAGTGTTTTATTGAAATACATTTATGTTAATGTATTTTGACACGATAGTCTCGTAATAACACATGTTTTTATGTATATTGGATTGCTTTATCTCAAAACATCAGTCATCAAAATTTCTCAACTGTTATTTGTTATTCTGTGCCCATGACTCAGCAACTCGACGTTCCACGTAAAGTGTATTACGAGATTTATGGGTAACGCCTTCGATGAATATTTATTTCTCAATCTTAGTGCCTTAATGTGTAGATAACCCCTTCTGTAGCATTTTACAAAAAGCTTTTTTTCACATTTAAAACTATACCTATATGTACTTCTGTTTATAGTAAACACATGTAAAACAAATTTAAATTAAATATTACATTTTTAACGGTTTGAAATTCGAAACTATTATACCTCTATTCTACTAGACCAACGAAGTAGTTTAGGCAGGCAATTAATAAATTATTTTTTTGTTTAAGATGTTAATTGTTACCTTCGTTTGCTGAATATGGCAGTAAATTATATACCTACATTCTGCTTTGTATACGTACGTGCTTATATATCTTGTTGTGAATAGTAAACGTTGAAAATATCACGATTTATACTTTATTACAGATAGGAAGACATTTTAATATTAATTATCTGTTCTACGAGAATACTACTGTGTTTTAATTGACTGTCATTTTGATTTAAATGCATAAATTATGGAAGAGAACGGGAAAAAACACAAAACATCCCCACATATGAGTGAAATCCCGTGGGCGAACACATATCTATATCCGTTTCACTATAAAGTTAATTTTTAGGCAGATAAAATTCACTGTTTCGCCGGAATTCATACATGTTGACATGATATTAATTTAAATAAAACATTTTCAACGGCTTTAAACACGATATAAATTAGTTAACTTATTTAAATAAAACACTTTAACGGTTTAAAACGCGATATATTAGTTAACTTGCCGTGGTCACGGGGAGACTTTTAACTTCGCCCCGTGACCACGGCTGCTGCAAAGCATCCGAAACGTCGGGCCGAAGTTAAAAATCATTTTCAAATAAGTTTAACTAATATATCGCGTTTTAAACCGTTAAAGTGTTTTATTGAAATGTGTACTACTCGCGTAAACTATAGACAGTATTTAGTTAACTTATTTTTAATTTCACTATGGCCCGAAGTTTGTTCGCTACGGTGCCGAGGGACCACTATTGCTGCAAAGAATAAAACGTCTCGTTAACTTATATTTTTCGGTTATTATATAGTTAACCCTTTTTTATGTGTAGCTGCGTAAATGAAGGACAATACCTACTTTATAATATACATTTCGATATCGTTATTATATATGCCTAACAGTTCCGAGTAAATTTTTTATATTTTTCAAATTGACTATTGGTCACGTATTAACCATTATTATTTAAAAGTAAAAGATATAAAATTGTACTTTCCTATATCTTTTATAATATTTTATTGGTAAAGTACCAGTGTCTTTTGAATAATAAATAAATTAAAAATCGAAAATAAATTGAAAAAAAATTACTACTCGGGCAGTACTCGAACCGGCATCCTCAGCGTTCCGTGCTGTAGCTCTAACCAATTGAGCTACCAAGCCAATTGAGCTACTGACTCGGTAGCTTAATCGGTTACAGCAATAGCACATTGTAATTCAAATAGTGCCATCTTGTGCAAAGACGTAAAAAATATTAAACTTTACAAATATAGATAATAGTTTGAAATACACTTAGTCAATTTTCAGTTAATTTATCAAGTAATTATTTATAATCTGTTAACATTGACTGTTCCCATTGTCATGATCTAATTATACAGCCTCGGGTTTTTAATTATTGTTCTCTTGCTAACTACACGCGTTGCAGGGGACAAACCTTTCTATGTTTTGTCTCTTTTATTTTAATTGCAAATGAGCGGGACAGATGCTGAAAGAAAAATAACAAACAAACAAATTAAAGAAATAGAAATTTAAGAAACATCGGCCCGTAGTTACAGATAATTTTCAAATAAGTTTAACTAATATATAACGCGTTGTAAACCGTTAAAGTTTTTAAATGTGTACTACTCACGTAAACTACAGACAATATTTAAATAAAACACTTCAACGGTTTAAAACGCGATATATTATAGACGCGCTTAAACTATAGACAGTATCTACAGACAGTATTTAACTGAATGTATTTATTGGTTATATTCCTACCATTCAACTAATATCATGATTTCCCGACGAAGTTTACGACGGCGACGAAGTTACAACGACTCCTTAATTTTAAGCCATACATGGTAGCATTCTAACGAGCCTGTCAGTTAACTTATAAAGAAAGACAAATTTTAAAAGTAGATTGGTTTCCTATGTTTTTTTATATGTGTTTAAATAAATCTTACACCATAATGATTTTATGTTCTTATCCCTCATTGTATAGACCTTTTTAACGAAATTGCGACATTCCTTTTTCGTCTCTTCCCGAGATATCGATGTGTATTCTGTCTTTTCAACCAAGGTCACAGACCCGCGAAAGCCTTCTTTGGTCTAGCCGAAATATCCGGTTTCAAACACAATTTAAAATTATGTGAGTTTGAATTTTTTTACATCGTTTTATAGTTTAAAAAATCGGACCTGACTATAAGTAATATTTTTGATTAAAATTCAAATAAATTAATGCGTCTATATTTATTAAACGCAATAAGAATAACATTTTATATTAAATACTGTTTGTAGTTTACGCGAGTAATACAGATTTAAATAAAACACTTTAACGGTTTACTCGCGTATACTATAGACAGTATTGAATCTATCAGTCTCAGTACTAAAACAGCAGTAATAAAGGTATAAGAAAGGGTTGGAGCTCATTACGAACGATTGTTTTCTCAAACAATGCGTCATTTGTTCTTCGACAAAAACACGACGCGCTCGCGCCTATCCTTATTGACCTGCTTCTAATGACATTTTACGAAAATAAATATATTCCAAAGAAAACAATGTTAACGGTTTGATACGCGAAATATAATTATTAACTTTACCGTACCACGGCTGCAGCGAAGTCGTAGTTTTAATCAATTAACTACATCAGTAGCTCAATTGGTTAGACGGCATGGTGCGCTGTAGATGCCGGTTCAAGTCGTGCTAGAATCGTACATTTTTAAAATTACTATTGTTTTTCAATTCAAAGTAACTATATTATATTTTTTTATAATAGAGGAGAATAGACAAGGTTCCCTTAGAAGCCGTTGAAAAACTCTCAGAAAAATGCGTTGTCGACCTTTTTTATCTTTTGATATTTAGATTCTTTTAGTAGATCGTTCCTTGTGACTTGATTTATCTGAATTAATAAAGGTTAAAAAGTGTATTTTGTATTTTGTTCTGACGATTGCAATTAAACCGATTAACCAGTTTTAACGTCTGAATCATTCAATTGATTAAATAAATATGTAGATTTGGATGTTGTTATTAATTTTAATGACCTCCCAACCTTGATGATGCAGAGATGATTTTTTCTCTTATGCATTGAAACACAACAGGTAATAGCTATGCGGAAAACAAATGCAACTTGAGATGACAGCCTTGTTACTTTGAACTTGGTGTTATGTTGTTATTTATTGCATTGTTATAATTAGTAATATTGAATCATAAAATTGATATTCGACTAAACACATATTTGCGGCGGCCAGAGGCAGAGTAGCCTAACTGCAATTTAGTAGCCTAATTTTATTTTTATAGTTGTGAATTATTTATATTTTTGTTTTAAATGTTAATCTACAAGAGGACAGTGGCAGAATATTGTTAACACAATACTTACACACATAATGGTACTCATTTTCGCCCAAGTTAATTACGCATTTTTTTTCCTTCTTATTTAAAATCATTTATTTTGTTATTAGGCCAGCTTAAATTTATGTTTAAAGTTACAGTATATTAACTTAGTGCATCTTATCTATACTAATATTATAAAGCTGAAGAGTTTGTTTGTTTGAAGGCGTTGATCTCAGAAGATACTGGTTAATTGAGGAAGGTTTTAAGCTGAAAGATTGCGCTTCGAACAATAGAGGCGAAGATACAGAGAAAATTATACAACTTTCAGCGCACGTGCGCTGCGAATACAGTTCCAGATATCCAAAAAATATGTAAGAATGAAACCTCGTTAAGTGGTCTACAAATGTCCGAGACATTATATGTGTATCTTACAACCATAACTTATTAAATAATTAAAACATACAGTGCTTATAATTTAAAAATCGAAAATAAATTGAAAAAAATTTCGACTCCGGCAGGACTTGAACCGGCCTCGTCAGCTTTCCGTGCTGTTGCTCTACCAGTTGAGCTACCGAGTCCTACACCTCATCGTCGAATTTTTCCAACTTATTGAAACTTGCACCTCTCGCGCAATGTAATTTCAACCTTAACTCTTACGTATTAAGGTTCAACTTCTTATGCTTTGAACCTTAAGCTTTCGATTTTTTTAATTATATAGTGCCTTCATGTGCCACATGTAAAAAATAATAAAGTTTTCATTAATTTAAGCACTTTAAATTAATCAACACATGTTGAATTTGAAATTTATTGTAAGACACTATTAAAATATTACGCCTAAGTATTTATTGTCTGGGCCTTACGGGAGTAGTACACATTTGAATAAAGCACTTTTAACGGTTTGAAATGCAACAGGTTATTAATTAATTGATATTTAATTTTAACAACAGCCGAATGTTTGAGACGCTTTGCAGTAGTCGTGGTCACAGGGGCCCCCCGTTTTTCGTTACGAGTTTTGGTTAAATTAAGGCTTGCATTATGGCAAAGATGAAAACTTCAATATTAACGTGTTTATTTTTGATTGTGGAACGATCAGATAATAATTTTACTCGTGTTGCCATAAATATAAAACTACTGTCATTTATGTAGTAAAATACAATAGTCATGTGTCACCATACCCAAACGTGACAATTTATAATGTCTGCTCTACCTTCTGACGCGATTAACATTTTTACCCACTACAAAAAGTTGTACCTCAGAAATAACAATTTTTACGTGATTATTATTGTAATTTTGATCGCTGTGTGAATGAAAAGACAAGTAATTTAATATTTGAGAGGCTTACCATGTGATGACTTAAACATAACGCGCCGTACTCTGTAATTATGAGGACGACTTAAGATAACCTCACGTATCAACTCGATTATTGCATAACGTATAATCGATCACTGACAATGAAACGAGTATGGAAAAGACCATGGCATAGTTTCGTTGCATGGCCCTTAATTCTATGGTAATTGCGAATTTTTGGCGACTCGTCAGATTAATGTTTATTCGGGGACTTTTCGGTTTCAGTAAATGGCAAAACGGGTTACACATAAAGCTGACTAGTTTGTTTGTACGCGCTAATCTCAAGAACTACGGGTTCGAATTGAAAAATTATCTTTGTGTTGGTTTGAGCATTTATGCAGGCTGCCCTGTGACTGATACAAGCGAAGATACAGTAAGAAATGTGAAAAAAACTGCGACTTTTATTCATCATTGTGAATGATCTAAAAAACTTCAAAAACGCTATATAATTAAGATTAATTTTCAAGAACGACGTCGTGGGTCACGGCTTAAGTTTGTATAAATAAAGGGGTTTGCAAAAACTAACGATCCTCGCGGCCCAAGTCGCTGACACAGCTAGTATGTAATATATGTGTAACAAGATGGATCCGTACTCCATATACGGGATAGCCTTGAACATTTGCATTGTGGGTCCGATGTTAAGGAGATTTGTTAATTTGATTAAAATATTGCGACTTGTTTCCTAAAGTAGCATTAATGTTATGTGTGGGTGGTGATGTTTTTGGGAGGTACATGAAAATTAAAAAATAAATTTAGATAAGATATTCCTATATAAGACTTGCTTATTTATCACTTTTAGGATTAGCCGTCGACGTCGGGCTGTAATAAAGATTAATTAATAAGTTAACTAATATATTTCGCGTTTTAAACATTATTTAAATGTTTACGTGTCAATGTTTTTGGACATCAAAAGATTTTACCATATTGTACTTTAGAAACCATTATGATAAAACAAAAAATAAAAAACTTCAAGTACTTAATCTACTCGGTAACTATACGAGATAAAAAATGCCTCTAAAATTGTATTTTTTGGTAACTTGGTATGTAATTATGGACAAAATAAGAAACAAAAAGGGAATTTTAAATAGCTTATGGCACGCTAAATAAAAATAGCGCATTCCAGCTAATGACTCTTAAGAATAAACGTTGACGAGGTAAAAGATAAAAATCACGAGTGAGATATTTTTTCAAAATGACGTAGGTCGGCGGCGAATTATTGCCACAATGACGCGCGAGGACCACTAAACTCGTGATTTTTAACTTTTTGCCACAAACCGAACCGGTTTTTTTGACGCCCGCAGTCGGTGCTACAAAATCTTAATTTTTTTAAAAGATTTTTTACTAACTTTATGCTAGATAAGATTGGTGTAAAATTAAAATTAACACGGTGTTATTAATCTTTAAGACACGAGGATATTAATTATGACCTTGTGTAAAAATAATGTAGCTATTTCAAAATATGGCGGCCGCTTAGAATTGCTAGATGACAGATGTCAAACAAAACTGACATTTGGATTGGGTTTCAATGCACGTGCACGTTATTAGTTCACAATTGCGTTCGAAACTATTAAAGTAATTGAAATAAATAGAAAGAAGAAGAAGTACATATTCCGATAGTAAATGGCTTTTGTCTTTATTTCTCACATTAGGACAAAGCTTAGTCTTATCTTAGACGAAACGAGGCGAGTTTTAAATTCTTCTAAGGGAAGTTTTAAAAGTATTTTTATTTAGCAAATATTATGTTTTGTACACTTTATATTGTTAAGTAATGATTAACTCTCAACAAATATTAAACTTCTTAATATAGTTATAAATAATCGTTAAGATTTATAATATACTTTCTTCTTTTTATATTATAAAACGCTACTGATTACAATCGAAACGTGGGGCCATTAAACCACTTTAACGGTTTAATTTGGATAAGTCCGACGTCGGGCCGTAGTTAAAATAATTTTCAAATAAGTTTAACTAATATATATTGCGTTTTAAGCCAATAATGTGTTTTGTTTAAATTTTTAACGTGTAAACTACTGATAGTGAGATATATAGGTCGCATTTTAACCTGCTTTTAAAGTGTTTTATTCAATTTTGTTGGAACTATTAACAATACGACCGAAATTTGATATATGACCCTTTTTACGTAATAAACTTTTCTTATTCTTAATAATAATCAGCAAATAATACAAGTGAAGTGCTAAAAGGATTTTCCGATAGACATTTCCGACACTTTGAAAAACAAATAATAGGTCGTAAAGAAGCTATTAATTTATCTATTGCATCAACAATGTGCTAAAATCACGTAACACAGTTATCAAACAGACTATCTTATCCTTATTGACACTTGATGTACTAGCTACTGGTATTGACTTTCATTACTTATGTTCAGCAAAAAATCAACGGAATATGGATTCAACTACTACTAGATGTGTGAAATCCCGTTTCCCCCCATGGGTCATGGGGCAAACACATTTCTTTGTATGGTCTGATCAGGCAAGTAGTAATCCAGACTTCTGTGTCTTATATATTGATTAAAAACATGTACAACACACAACATACATTGATACCATTAACCAAAGAGCCAGTCCAAAACACAGGCAACAGCGTAAACGTGTACAATTCTGACGACGTACCAATAGAATTTACTGCACGTCTATCGCAGTCGTAGTTATACAATATTTTACAAAAAAAATACTATCATTTGTTGACAAGAAAAGGCACAAACTATAAACATACCATTCTATTCATTTCCGTTAATGTCAGGGATTTCCGTTTTCTAGATGAGCTAGCCTTGCATCTCGCATAAATGTGACGTATTTTGTAGTAAATTGAAGTGGTTCTTTGTTTTGCATTACATGAGAACTTGTAACTTAAAACCAGTTATTTATGGACGAGAAGGCTCATTGTGTATAGAAATTAATTAGTAATTATGAGTTTAATTAAAGTGGACAAATTTAAAATGTAAATTATCTTTATATAACATTCTTTAGTATGGAAAAATGAGTTTCAAATAATGCAGCAGTGTATCCCTTTTGCCTCTTTAGGCAAACCTCAGAAACTATTTATCCTTTATTCGACAATAGTTATAAGATGTATTTTTAAACCGTTAAAATAGTTTTATTTTGACGTGTACTAGTGCACTACACACGGTACGAAGACAAAAACGGTAAAAATCGATACACAGTTTAATAAGTACATACCTACGGTCCCGTGGTTGATCTGATTTAATTGCACTATTGCACTATTATTAAGGCGTGTCTGTCTGTTTCATAACTGAGATAAAAGGGAGCCCAACAGGGAATAGAATTATATTAAGAAACAAAGGGGGTTGTTGTTTGAGCTTTTAAACTCAAGTCACCAGTAGTATGCACACTGAATTTACGACACACATAACGCACTGGACTCGCGGAAATTACAATGACAATATTGAAATACCTCTGTTACATATGTAAGTTAAGGAGTTAAACTTACTATTACTTGGCAGTCACATAAACATCAAAAACTGTGCACAATCAACTCGCTCGGGCGGTTAAAAAGTGTCAGCCAGCACGCTGTACTTTCGTTCGGCCGTCTTGTCTATAAAACAAAACTACCCCCCCAATTTATCATTTTAATCCGAACAATTTTCGTGTTATCATGTTTTGTATTCTTATAATAATCGTTGTTTATTTATCAGACCATCGATCCATTTATCTATCAAACCAGTGTGTTAATGTTTGTTAGTCGATAAAATAAATTAATAATAAATATAATCAATCAGACAGTATACTAAAATAGTGTGAAATAAATTGTATATTTTTTATATTACTGTAAATGCGTTTTTATGCAAAAGCTAACTATTAACCAAGTTGTACCTAGTGGAAGTACTTACTAAAAAAAAATAGTCACGGCCAATACCGCTAAAATCCCATTAATTTATTCATTCTTAAATCATTTCACTTATCACTGACGTCATTCATAAAGATATATAACTTGTTTTTTTGTAGCCAACAACACATACTATGACGTCACGCAACAAACTGCGGAATTGACGTCGAAACTGTGATTTTCCATGCCTCGATTCTTGGTACTTTGGTCTGAATATGATTTTAATAAACTATGTATAATGTTTATCATTCCTTCGGGCTGTTCGACCTCTTCTCGCTTACATCGGCCGAGCAGCCCGAAAGACAATGATATGCTGAACGATGGCCGTGAAAGCCTTACAAAATTTATGTATAATGTGTTTTATATTATAATACTAGCTGTGCCCGCGACTTAGGCTGCGTAGGATAGTTAACTTGGGCATAAAAATTAGTTATCGTTAGTAATTTATAGCTGTTTCCCACGACGTCTTTTCTGGATTATATAAAAAATAATCATTCTTTCTGACATTCTATTTGGGTAACTTGAACCGTTGTCAGAGAGGAAGCAACGGAAATAACGGGGACAATGTTTTATAATGTAGAGCCTTCCTGGATGTCAAACTCTATCCCTCACAAACATTTTCAATTCAAACCAGTAGTTCCTGAGACTATCGCGTTCAAACAAACAAACTATTCATCTTTATATATTAGTATATATATATGGATCGGTATGTCCGGCATCTGCTAACCGTAATGATTCTTAGTACATTTTATATATGCTTTGTTTTGTTTCTAGAAAAATGCCAGCCTACGACAATGAAGGCGCCACGATATCGATGGAGGATGTCCGCGATCAGAAGCCGAGCACAATTGAAGATGAACTGGCAATCCGCAGAAACAGAATGCTCAAGCCACAGAAGTCTACATTATCTTCTAGAAGACAGCAAGCAGTTTGCGTACGGAGGGCGCATAAGAAATATGGGCCGACAAAGAATCCTAACGTTATTCTAGATGGACTAAATATGACCGTTCCGAAAGGTGCAATGTGAGTATCTTTTGAATTATGTATTATATAATATACTAGCTGACCTGGAAAATGTTCATCATCAAAATTTGGTCGAAATACGTGAAGTATTTCGAGACGAAATTTTCGACGAAATTTTGCTTGTTATAAAACCGGTTCGTGCCAGATAATCTTAAAAGTATAATGTAAACTGTTACAGACAAGAAAATGCATTATTTTTTAATAATTTCTCACTGTTGAAGCGGAGAGCCAAGCTTCTATTGGTCACAGCCAAATGTCCAACCACTGCAAAAATATTTTTTCAATTCGATCCAATATTTCCTGAGATTAGCGCCTTCAAACAAACAAACTCTCCAACTTATAAGATTAGTATAGATTAATTTGTTAACGACTTCGTTGGTCTAATGGTCAGTACACTACAAATTTCAAGGTCCTAAGTTCAGGTTAAACCGAAATATAATTTTTAGACCAATCTATGTTTAATTTAATAATCTTTTTACTAAATTCCTTGTTATCATTTATTTATAAAATAAGATATGAGTGTACGTACAGATAATGAAAAGGAACAGATTATATTAACGTTTTGAAAAGTTACTCTCGTATATATCTATTTAAAATACCTCACTGGGAAAAACCTATCTAGAACCAGTTACAGTTATGCCGAGTTAAAAATAACGTTTGTTGTTTTTTTATGAAACTAGTTATTTGTTAACTGGAATAAAAAATAATAAAGCAAAGGTTTAAAAGAACTCGGGTCTTGTCTATAGTACAAAGTGTTATTCCGTCTTCTCTATGAAATGCTTGGTCCAGACATTTTTCTGTGTCTATCGTATTGTTCAATTTTATAGGTCCGTATTTGATTAGACCTTGTATCCCAAAGAATGTTATCTGCTAGGCAATACGATTAATTAAAGTTACATGAAAAACAAATACGTCAAGCGAATAGGTAATATTTTCTGGAAATAAGGAAAAAAGATAATTAAGTCGAAGTCAGAATAAAAAATTAAAAAATATGATTTTGTTGTAAAGGCAGCTCAAACGATATCATTTATGAAAATATTAAAGCCTTGTCTGTAGTTTACGCAATTAAATCAAACAATTGTAACGGTTTAAATCGCGTAAAATATAGCTTTGCCCCGGGCCTGCAAATTTCTCAAAGCATCGGAGCGTCGGGCTGTTGTTAATTATATAAATTAAAAAAGATCGTTTCATGTTATAATTTGTTTTGTTACGGTTTGAACAGGGACAACGGCAAATGCGCATTTATTTTAATGAAAATGTAAATAAATTATAGGTCTATATAATATGTATATCACATAATTAGTTAGGTTACAGATATGCCACCCTGTTTTATGTTGTAGACCTATGTAAAGATAGGACTTTCGCACCAAGTCGCAATATTTGTATACTATGACAAACATATCCTTATGTAATTATTAATATTTAATTCTCGTGTTTGCAACGAATACATAATAAGTATATGAATTTTTCGTTATTATGTTTTATGAGAAATATCTTTTATTCTTTTTAGTGTGTATATTAATATATAAAATAATAATTTTTTGAATGTAGCCTAGCATTGCATTAAGCACGTGAGGTTCTGTAAAAATATTTTGGACAGACAAACCACAGTAGTCAAATCAAGTATATATAGTAGTAAATAAATATGATGTAGCTTTTGCGCGTAGTACACATTTAAATAAAACAGTTTTAAACGCGAAATGAATTTGTTAACGTATTTCCAATTTATTTTAACTACGGCCCTACGTTTCAGATGCTTAGCAGCAGCTTTTCCCTTTTCACCACGGTTTATACTGTTCAAAGTGCTTTTTTAAAATATTTTTTAAGTTTCGCGTAACTACAGACAATATTTAATTTTTTTTTCTCTTCACGTAGATACGGTCTTCTCGGCGCATCGGGTTGCGGAAAGACTACCCTCCTCTCGTGCATAGTGGGTAGACGAAGATTGAACTCTGGAGAGATATGGGTGCTCGGTGGAAGACCAGGCAGCCCTGGCAGTGGAGTTCCAGGCCCTAGGATAGGATATATGCCACAAGTGAGTTTCGTAGTAATAATAGTAAACCGTGGTTTGTGAAAGTATAAACCTCTAACATTACAGCTAATAACTATAAAGATATAATGAAAATATTTTAGGTTCTATTCTCGACTGTGCTATTTTTTATTTATTTTATTGGACAAATAGGAAATATTAAAAATTTAACAAGTCAAATTATTGTTCTATATCCTTTCTTATTCATAAGTTTTCTTTAATTATATCTACTGAAGCAAAGCGGTCATGTGCTAACGATTTTATGGCAGAATAAAAGCGTTATGTTCACTATATCAAAGTTGAAATTCCCCGTATGACATTTTAACACGTTGCGCTGTCGACCTGTTTTGGTTGGGACATTCAGAAATCGACAGACTTACACCAAAACACAATACTTTGCGACTTTTCTAAATTTGATGATTCGTGATCCAGACGAAATAACGATATTCTTTCTAACGATTTAATATCCAAATAACGATTAAATTGAAATATCATTTTTCGAAAAATCGTGAACCCGGTGGGAATCGAACCAGTTGACTATTTGTTTTGTATTGTAACAACGAACTCGTTCATCAAAAAAGTAGTATTACCGATTAATATAATTACATTTTAACTACTCAGTTATATCTTATATTATGTAATTAATAGGCGAATATGAAAAGGAGAGAAAAAAAATATGACAAGGTCGAAATAAACATATTCATTTATATTAAAGTCACACTTCAATGTTATTAAGATCCTCGTGTAATAAAAACCTACGTAAAATGCCTCAAGTCACAGACTAATTAGAACAGTTAGGCGAAACTGTAAAATCGTTTAACTTGTAAATAATATAAATTAGTGGGTTAACCCAATCACGGGCCCCTACCCTTCTACAAAAATCGTTATCGATTATTCGATTATTATTGAATCGATATTTTTTAAATTATTTTAAAATAGAACGTATGAAATTAAACAAAATCTATACCCTCTTATTCTAGTGATATTCTTTTACTTTACATCCAAAATATATATTTAGTCTTAGCCCTTTATTTTTTTTTTTTTTGAATTGACTATTACGTATTGTGTTCCTATGGAGCCACGAATACTAACCGGGCGTTTTGGGCGAGCGCGAGAGCGCTCGCCGTGTTTGCGGCTAGACCAAGGGTGCCCCGAGGGGGGGCAACGGCCTCGGCTTGGACCGCCGCAATGCGGGTGGGAGCTTGAGGAGCTGGACGGAAGCTCACCCGGGTGAGCGGTACGCGTAGCGAATGACCTCGCCTACGCCGGCGTAGGCGGTTTTGCGGGCGATCGGCACCGGTGCCGGTCGATCGCGTAGCGACGAGGGTTTCGACGGCTGTGGTTAAGTTGTCAGCGAGATCGGAGAGAACGTTACGCGGCCTTCTCCAGCGTGTGTTGACGGGAACGGTGTAGTTGGCGGCCCGGGCCACCAGTGGGTTCGGATGCGTCGCGGCTTTTTTGAAGAAACGCTCGGACGTTTCCTTGAAGTACCGACTGAGGGTCGGTAATCCGAGATCGGCGTGGAGATTAGCATTCCGCACGCACCAGATGGCTCCGGTAGCGGTTCGAGTGAACCGATTCTGAAGCAACTGGAGCTTGTGGAGTGTGCTAGGGGCGGCGTGGGCGAACGCGACGCTGGAGTAGGTGAGAATCGGACGAAACTTAGCCCTTTAGTCTCTAAAGGCCCTGTAAGAGTTAAGATGTAAAGTGGAATTCGTTTTATAGTTGTTGTTCAAATTATTTCCGCTTGAATAATTGTTTGAGATCACAATTTTTATAATAACCTAATATTACAGAGTATCTAGAAGCTGAAATTTTGTTTGACAAAACACTTGGTGTGGAGGTCCAACTGGTTTGATTAAACTGTGCTTAGATGTCATACTTGAGCGTTTTAGCAGTCGTAAATATGTTTAATGATTTCGATTTCATTATTATTTATGGATGCGCCATGATTTTTTTTATGTTTCTTTGAAGGATTTATTTTATCTTCTACGTCACAAACGTTAATTTTACAAAGGTTAAAAAATCATTGATAACTAAATATTGTATATTTATATAGAGTTGTAAATGCGTGTTGTGATGCAAATAACAAAGTTATTATTGACTAGCTCTGCCCGCGACTTCGTCCGCGTGAAATAGTGAATTGGGGTAGAATTTTGAATTATATAGGCAGTCTATTAATTTATGTAGGTAAGGGCGCATTTAAGGCAGCCAATCTATGGTAAGTGCTCATTTGCCGCAACACTCTCACCTCACATCACTCCTACTCTAAATCCTACTCTCACTATCACTCCCACTTCCGCTCCCACTCCCACTCCTATTACCAAAAAGCCAAAGAAGAAAGTTTCATTATTCTAGCTTCAAAAACCATGAATTTCCATACAAACTTTCATCCCCCTTTTAACCCCTTACAACCCCATTTTCGCAATAAAAAGTAGCCTATGTCCTTTTTCAGGGTCTAGACCATCTGTATGCCAAATTCATTCAAATCTGTTTAGTAGTTTTGGCGTGAAAGAGTAACAGTTAGACAGACAGACAGACAGAGTTAATTTCGCATTTATAATTTTAGTAAGGACTATAAGTATTTAGTATTGAATAGAGCTATTGGTTACTACTCAATAAATATATATTATTTAATGGTTACGGTAGTAACGCGATCCATGACATTGTGTTAAGCGCGAAAGCTCCTGGGTGCGAACATTTCGGTCGGTAGGATACTGTGATCCGATATCTTCACCTATAATATTTAATCAAATTAGCAAAAGCACAGATATATACTTAAATAGTGTCTTGTGTACTCGAGTAGTACATATTTAAAGAAAACACTTTTAATGCTTAAAATTTCGCGTTTTAAACCGTCAACAATGCTTCATTTAGTAATGTATTTGCTTTCATAACTACTCATAAATATAAATACAAAAAATGAATTTTCAGGAAATCGCATTATTCGGAGAATTCTCCATCCGGGAAACGATGATATATTTTGGCTGGATTTCCGGGATGACCACCAGGGAAGTGGAGGAGAAAATAGACTTCCTCGTTGATTTATTGCAGTTGCCGAACCCCTCGAGGTTAGAAGTAATTTTAATTTATTCTTATCAAAATAATTTCTTAAGTCATATTTATTATTTACTAGGTGTATCTACGACCCATAGAAAAGTTAATTTGTACATCAAAATTTGTTTTTGCAAACCTCCTGTGTAAAATTTCCTTATTTTTAACATTTCGCCCTGTGCCTAATACAAGCGAAGATGCCGTATCTATAATAATGTTTTAGCTTTTCTCGTTAAATACTCTAACCAACACAAATTATCCATTCGAACCTGTAGTTCCTGAAATTAGCGCGTTCAAACATACAAACAAAACAAACGAACAAACTCTTCATATTTATATACTAGTATAGATTTAGATGGTCTTTATATCATTCTTGACTAAGCTAATATGGCCGCGAAAGTCTCATAAAAAAAGATAGCTGCATTTTTTGTAAATTATTGCTTATCTGTTACAGACAAGTTAAAAATCTGTCTGGAGGTCAGCAGAGGCGAGTTTCCCTCTCCGCAGCTCTTCTTCACGAGCCAGAGCTTTTAATCCTCGACGAACCTACTGTAGGCGTAGATCCAGTGCTGCGACAGAGGTATTACACACATATGTTAACCCAGATTGAGGGGAGGACAGACAAGCGAGAGGTCCATATATCAATAGGTTGAAAAAGAATCGACGATGACGCGTAGTGCACTGTGGCTCAATTGGTTGAAGCAACAGAATGGAACGCTGTAGATGCCGGTTCAAGTCCCGCCCGTGTTGTAGAATTTATTCAATCTATAATCTGTTTTCATTTTAACCTTGGTCCACTTGATGGAAGGTCAAATACCCCAGGACCCCACAACAAGATCCACAGACTGAGACCGAACCGCGATTAAACTTATTTTTTATCTGTAGACGGTGGTCCGGAAATTTGATATTCCTACCGCCCATTCAATATCCAGATTTCCAGATAACATTCAACACACTGTCTATAGTTTACGCGAGTAGTACACATTTAAATAAAACACTTTAACGGTTTAAAACGCGATATATTAGTTAAACTTATTTGGAAATGATTTTTAACTTCGGCCCGACGTTTCGGATGCTTTGCAGCAGCCGTGGTCACGTTAGTGTTTTATTTAAAAAGGATTGTTATTGGTTAGAAAGTTTACTATAATTTTATGCATTTAAACGTTCAACATGTTTCAGAAAAAAAATAAAACCATTAAAAACATGTTGGAAGTGGTGGGGTCGAACCCACGACTGACATTGACATGACACGATAGTGATATCAAATACCTTAGCAATTATAAGCGAGACATTTTACGAAATCGCGTTTCAGCATCTGGGACCATCTGGTGGATATAACGAAGGGAGGCAAAACGACTGTGATCATCACCACGCATTACATTGATGAGACCAAACAGGCGAACATTGTAAGTTGTATATTGATTACACACATTAAAACCTCTTTGAGGCATTCTTTTTACGTACATTTACTTTAGATTTGATTACGCCGTTCCTTATATACAAATAAAACTGTTTGTAGAAGATTGTTTTGTCTGAAACGTTAGTCTTTTTTTAACGTTATTGTACATGACGGCACTGTATAGATTGAAAATCGAAAGGAAATTGAAAAAATCAATGCGCAAACGCTAAGATTGAAATTACATTGCGTGACAGGTGCATGTTTTAATAAGTTGGAAAAATTCGACGATGTGGTGTGAGACTCTAGTCTGAGGTAGCTCAATTGGTTAGACGAACAGCACGGAACGCTGACGATGCCGGTTCAAGTCCTGCCCGAGTCGAAAATTCTTTCAATGTATTTTAGATTTTCAAACAGTAATTGGTTCTCACAGATCAAACACAGTTACATCTAATATCTCCAATGATTATTTCCTATATTTTTAATTAGGTTCAATTTAACTCTTATGTTATAAAAAAAACACTGATTTTGATGGGTTGTTGTCAGATAACAAATGTATGTTAAATTTACTTAAAACACACTTTTATTGGTACATATAATCTTAAAGTATATGTTTGTTATTATTAATATAACTTAAGTATGATAACAATATATTGAATAACGAGTTACACTAACTGAGAAACACCTGGGTGTTTCTGTCTACGGGGCATGGGACAAACACATTTCCGTGTCCTAATAGGACATAGAAATGTCTAGGCTACTAGGATTTAAGTCTAAGACCTCTCGCAATGCTACACATAAACCAATGAATCTCAGATGTAGTTCCAATTTTTACAGAATCGTCATACTTGTACTAACTAGCTATGGAATATTCTGGAATAAAATTTCAGCAAGCAACGAATTTTGCAGTCTCACTCGGCTGCATCCATTAAAGTGAAATTTTCCACCGCATTTGTCGTTCAAGTCAAGAACCTGTTGAAAAATTTTGTAACAACGAGACATTTTCCAACATTTTAAATAGCATTTCGCTCCCGACGCTCGCTAAAATGTAAATTTCTGATATCTTTCATACTCAAAATATCTTTAGTGCGGTATAACGTTACGAGCCCTTTATCTATGCAATAAATAATAGAACTCGAGATGTTCGTTAATGTACATAGATAATAATAAATAGTACACATGTAAATGAAATACTTTATCGGTTTAAAACGCAATTTATAAATGTCTCCCCGTGACCACGACTGCTACAAAGCATCCGAAACGTCGGACCGTTGGTAAAATAATATTTAAATAAGTTTAACTAATATATATCGCGTTTTAAACCGTTAAAGTGTTTAAATGTGTTGACTTTTGTCCACCTCTTTAGTTCAATATTTAACCTAGCAGGAGCCTAGCAGTTCAATTGTTAAGAGCGAGACGTCTTGGATTCTAATTTCGGGAAAGGATAGTTTTGTTAGGGCAAGGTAAACTATAGAAGTCTCATTAACTACGTGCTAGCTGAAACAGACAATTATGTTTCTCCTCTTCCCCAGAAAGTGGAAACAAGTTGAAGATTGATTATTCGTTATCTAACAATGAATAAAGATTTCCTTTTTCTCTCAGATCGGTCTAATGCGCGGTGGTCGATTCCTTGCTGAAGAGTCACCAACTGAGCTGATCAGACGGTACCAGGCTGAGAGCCTCGAAGATGTATTCCTTAAGCTATCGGTTCTGCAGAATCTTGGCAAACGAAGGAGATCCAGTATTCTCGCTGACGTTGTAGAGAAAGTAGAGATACCAGCTATTCCAGTGAGTAAAAACAAATTCCTAGATCATATAGATCTTTTTTATCTAATTCGGCTAACTGGGAGATGGAAACCAATGTGTTTCAAAGAAACATAAGTTGTTGGCGAGTCAAAAACACTTAAGTAGTTTCGGATCGTGAATGCGGTCCCCACCGGGTCTAAAATATCTCTAACCACTTTATAATTATTCTGAAACATGTTCTGACTTCGTCTGGAAATCTGAATATTAAATGGGCCGTAGGAATATCGAAATTCCGTCCGGGTCACACACATCCACAGATGAAAAAGCCGTAAGTTCAATCGCATTTCGGCATCAGTCTGTGGATTTTCGAATAACAAAAATAATAGATCGGTAGCCAGAATAGGTTAAAAGTACCCAGTTGATGTAACGCCTTGAATTATTTACTGCAGTATTTGCCATAGACTAGTAAAGAAAATCTATTTGTCTTAGATAAGAAGAATTGGTTACGCCCGAATGCCGAAACTGGAATCTTACTTCTGTTAGATCATATTAAACAGGTTTCTGAGGCTTAGTTATAAATGAATAATTTTTGTTATAAACTTCATTTGTTTTTCCAGGATCCCACATCAATAAACGTAGAAGATGAAATTGGCGAAATATCTGGCGAGTTTGGTGACAACGTGTCAATGAGTAGCAAAGGCAGAAGTGTCATAGCAGACCTGACATCCCCAGTAGAAGCTCTACCTCCGGATGAAGAGCCTCCAGAAGGCTACCTGGAGAGAATCAAGCCCATGCGATCCCACCACATGAAGGCACTTATTTGGAAGAACTTCTGGAGTCTGTTCAGGAACTTTGGGTAAGATGAAACATTCTGGTTTGTTCCCTTCGTTAAAATAGCTTCTGAATATCTTCTACAGGCAAAAGATATTGGTAGTTCATTTTGCTTAGATGCTGTTAGTCTGGTTTTTACATTCCATTAAATGAAACCTGCCCATCCTCCTTCTTTAAAACTTCGTATGAGTATTCGTTTTGTCGTATTGTCGGTAGTTTACGCGAGTAGTACGCATTTATTAGATTTGACTTTTACATTAGGAACGCTATCAATCTTTGGTCCCGTCATGACTGTGGTTGCTGCGGCATACTAAACGTCAGGTCTTAGTTAAAATTAATTAAAAATAAGTTAACTAATATATTTCGCTTTTTCAACAGTTACAAAAGCTTTATTTAAATCATTCTTCTTTCCAGACTTCTTGCATTCATCATCGGTCTACCGCTATCCCAAATGGTCCTCTTCTGCTTGGCCATTGGACACTATCCAGTCGGTCTGCCTATCGCTGTTGTAAATTACGAACTCGGACCAAACAACACCGATGTGCCTTGTGACTATGACAAGAACAGGTGCCCGCAAGACCCCGAGACATGGGAGTGGAACTTGACGAGGTTCAGTTGTCAATATCTGGACTTCTTATCGAAGAGACAGAATAACTTGGTAAGTCTAAAAACCTAACTTGAAATAATGTTAAAATAACAAGAATATGTTAGTTAGTTAGTATGTGTGTTAGTTTGAACGCACTAATCCCAGGAAGTAATGGTTCGAATTGAAAAAATGTTTTTGTATTGGTTCGAGCATTTATCGAGTAAGGCTATAAGCTATAAAACATCACTGTAACTAATAGAGGCGCCTGAAAAGCGGGAAATGGAAAAAAAAACCGGGAGTTTTTTAAATCTTAGTGAGTTTTTTACTACATCAGTGAGTTATGATCTCCAAAATAACTATGTCTTACGTACGAAGTCGCACAGCTTGGTTATATCTCCAGCAAAGTTTTGCCTTAAAGATTATTTCATAGTAGAACGACGTCGCCATTGTTAGCCGGCCATTAGTGCTCTGCCAACGGAAGCATAATATTAAAATAGGGCACAATTATACAAATTGTAGAGCCCAGTCACGACATCAATTATATTATAATGTAACGCTATTAATTTTATTAGGGACGCGGTAGGAATTTCGAAATTATTCGTCAAATCCATGTAACTAATTGGAGAGGGCAACTATTTTGTTTTCACTCACAATAGTTTTAGTGTTTAGTAGTATTTTAGTATCTTAACTTGTTGTACTTTCGGTGTTAAGATATATTTAGTAATGTGTGTGATAGGTGGTTGGCATATGCAGTGTTTTTATTCTTATTTACTGATAATATGATAAGGAAATCAGTTCATAATTAATGTTTACATTCATGTTTTCATCAGCTGACTAGTGACATATGACAGCTAGCTTTTTAGCTTAATCTCAATAACAGTTGCCTCAATAGTGACACTTATACGCGTATAATGCAAATATTTTTAACAAGGCAACACTACTGAAGTTGTCAATATGTCATTATGTCATAATATAAGTAAAACGTCAACATGTGTCAGAGATTGTAAATAAACATCACACTACAAATTACATTTAATACTACATTGAGTGCTTTACATGCATAGTTTACATAATTATTATTATGGCTCACTTAGGAAATACTCCCTAGGTAATATTAATAGGGTTATAGTTTACAATGAAAGTTATTAAGATTAAGACTTGTTCTATGATTACTTTCTAAGTGTTTATATTGTTATCTACTCAATGCAACAAATTTCAAAAAGTGTATATCTTTTCCTTTTTCAAATATTGTCACATAATCATCCTAATGAAGACAATTCTCCATTACAATGTAACCTGTAATTCTTTTATTCTGACTATAAGGGAATTGAATATGTAGTTTTGAGCAATGAGTCTGTTGTTTTTGTTTGTTTATAAAAGATAAGATATAATTTTTACAGCAAATAAAATTTTAACATAGTTTTATACTCTACTTATGTAAACATCTAATATGGAGTATAAGTGTGATGGGATTTTTCAGTTGTAAACATTAAGTTTTTTACAGCTTTCGCTAGCCACCTTTAATTACCTTAACTATATTATGTTAGTGTCATAGTATGCCTATCTTTACATTTTAGCGAATTAGTGCATTGAAGTATATATATATATATATTTTTTGGAACTTAGCATATCCGAATTTAAATTATTTTTTTGTTAGTTTAGTGTTAATTTAATATTAATAAATATTAGAGTGAAACCCAATCAAATGATTCAGGACAGTGATATCTCTGATGATTATCTTTCTGCAGCGTCATCTGATACTGATTCCTTTCTTAGTACACACTCTTTTAATCCTACCTTAGATGCTGCCCTCTCCTCTCTGTTTACGAACCTCCCTAAGAATTTCAATGCTATTCACATTAATGCTCAAAGTGTTCCAGCGCACTATACTGATCTTTTGGCAACCTTGGTTGTTCAAGATATTCATGCCATTTTAATATCAGAAACATGGCTCAATCCCAGTCTCACTTCCCATACCTTTTCTCTCCCAGGATATAACCTTATTCGAAATGATCGTCTTGGTAGCCGTGGGGGAGGTGTTGCTATTTACCTACAGTCCCATATCCCTTTCTCTATTATTAGTCTCCTCAACCCCCTCCTCCTAATGCTGCAGAACATTTGCTAATTGAAGTCCGACTCTCCTCCACAAAAATTCTCTTAGGAGTATTTTATTCCCCGTCTCTGTCTGTAGATTTTTTTGCCAGTTTTGAAAACATCCTTGATAAATTCACTCCTCTGTTTAAAAATGTTATAATCATGGGTGATTTCAACACTTGCCTTTTAAAAAACGACCATAGATCAAAAAAGCTACTTAACATTATTCAGTCCTTCAACCTACATAATCTGCCACTGAGTGCTACGCACAAAGTTCCAGGTTGCCAATCGTCCCTACTTGACCTTATCTTTGTTTCCACTCCTAGCTTTGTTTCCTTGCATGGCCAGTTACCCGCAGATGCCTTTTCTCACCACGACCTTATTTATTTGTCTTGTAACCTTAAGCCACCTAAAGCTAAACCCACTATAGTACTTCGCCGCAATTTTAGTAAAATTAATATGGAATCTTTACTGAATGATGCAGCAGACGTGAATTGGAATGCGGTGTACGAGCCCTTCTCGATTGATGATAAAGTTGCCATATTAAATTCACTTATTATTAACCTGTTCGATAAGCATGCCCCATTAAAATCTATAAAAATAAAACATTTACCTGCACCATGGCTCTCTGAGGAAATAAAACTTTTGATAAATAAAAAGAATCGCGCCAAAGCAAAAATGAGAGCAGCAAAATCCGAGGCTGAGAGAGAAAGGTACAAAAGGATTCGAAATCAATGCAACACTCGCTGTCGAGATGCTCAGAGGCGCCATATTCACGCTGCTGTATCAAACGGAGATCCGGCCAAAATCTGGAAGTTTCTGAAATCTTTGGGTGTTGGCAAACCTATGCATAATGCTTTACCTACTGATTTCGATATTAACCACCTTAACGCCCATTTTACTTCTTCCTCTTCTTTAGATATAACTAATTTAGAACGTTCTCTTCTTCTTTTTAATTCTTCCTCCTCTCCGACCTTGCCCTTTTCTCTCACTGAATTTACTGATCGAGATGTGGAGAAGTGCATATCTTCCTTTTCCTCAAATGCAATTGGAAGTGACCAGATAGGTCGGGCTATGGTGTTACCCATCATCCCCTTTATCCTGCCCCTTATTACTCACATCTTTAATATATCAATTAAAACTTCTAGCTTCCCATCCGCCTGGAAAGATGGTCTGATAGTCCCTATTCCTAAAAAATCTAATCCAATTAGTTTCTCTGATTTTAGGCCTATTTCTATCCTTCCTTTCTTTTCCAAAGTCCTTGAGCGTCTCGTCCACCTGCGACTAAGCGAGTATTTAAATACAAACTCTTTTCTTGATCCGCTGCAATCTGGTTTTCGTCCAGGTCACAGCACTACCACTGCTTTAATTAAGGTGCTTGATGATGTACGTCAAGGAATGGATGAGAAACAACTTTCAGTTCTTACTTTGTTGGATTTTAGCAATGCATTTAACTCTGTGAACTTTGAACTTCTTTTAGCTGCACTTCGATCGTGTAATATTCCTTTATCTATAATTGACTGGTTTTCTAGCTATCTCTATGGACGACGCCAACGTATTTCGACAAATGAATCCGTTTCACAATGGTGTGAAGTAACTGCCGGTGTTCCTCAGGGTGGCGTACTATCGCCTCTCCTTTTTTCTATTTTTTTGAAATCCCTTACTTCTAGGCTTTCTATTAACTACCATTGCTATGCGGATGACCTTCAAATTTATGCGCAGTCCTCCCTTGATAACCTACCGTCAACTATTTGGACAATTAATAGTGAATTGGCCAAGGTCGTTGATTGGAGCCATGATCTTGGTCTTACAATCAATCCCACCAAGAGCCAAGTCATTATTATCGGAAGTCCCTATTACATGTCCAGACTTGACTATGCTCTACTTCCTCCTATAACCATTGACGGCGTTACCTTGGGTGTGTATAACTCCGTAAAGAACCTGGGTGTCTTTATAGATCAAACGCTATCTTGGGATTGTCATGTAAAGGAGGTCGGTCGCAAATTGTATGCAACTTCTTGTGTTTTAAGGCGGTTAAGTAATTTTCTCCCTATCTCTACCAAAACTATTCTCGCCCAATCTCTTCTCCTTCCTTTTCTAGACTACGCTGACTCTTGCGCCTCGGACATGAATGAAGATCTACTTGACAAGCTCGACCGTTTACAAAATTTTTGCATCCGGTTTATTTTTGGCCTTCGTAAATATGATCATATCTCTACTTACCGTAAGCAGCTTGGTTGGCTTCCCATTCGGCTTAGACGTGATTCGCATACTCTACACCTTCTGTACTCTATCCTCTTTAATCCCAGTGCTCCTACATACCTCAAACGATCTTTTAAATTTTTGGGCCCTTACACCTATGGCCTGCGGTCTGCGGAAAGGTTTATACTAGAAATTCCCAGTCACTCTACGAACTTTGCTGGTCACTCTTTTTCCATCTCTGCTGCAAAACTTTGGAACTCTCTACCTGACTCCGTCCGATTAGCTCCTTCCTTGTTTTCCTTCAAAAGTCTTTTATATAAACATCTACTGTCCTTATCATGTTAATAAATTTCACTTTCCTTTTTCTATTTTTTTTTTTTATATTTATTTTGCTGGGTTTTTATTATTTTTAATTTAATTTAAGTTTATTTTGTTTAGTTTAAGTAATTAGTAAGTTTCGCACTTCTTGCATACTGTATAGTTTTTAATTAATCGTTAAGTTTCTTTCTACTCGGGTTGCCTGGAAGAGATCGCTTATAGCGATAAGGCCGCCCGGTACACTCTATAGTTATAAATTGCATAGTATCTGTATGTTCAGTTTGGTGTATCAAAGTGTAAATAAATAAAAAAAAATAAATAAATAAATAAATAATAGTTTTCCTTGGCTTACTTTTACTGTGCAATTTTAATAATTCACCTAAGAATATTTTTCTCGTTTTCTTTTGTTGAAGGAATGTGTTTTTTCAAGGGTAGACCGGTGTTTTTGTATTGTCCTATATTTTTTAACGCAAATAAACGCGAAACTTCAAATTAAAATTTGAGGTTAAACGCGTTTCCTAGTAATTCATTAATATAATTGGTTACTAAACTGTGCTCATTAAAATTGGGTATCAATAAATAAATCCTGCAAAATCCGCGTATCGGCAACTCACAGGCGACTTACGGTCGCCAGCAACCAATAGAAGCACGGCTTCAAATGTAACATAGGATGTAGCCAACACTCGTTTGGTTTTGTTCTTCTTTATTATTAGTAGCGTTAGTAATCGACGTCTATTCTGCACAAATATCCCTGGAATATTGTCGTTCGGCTTGGTCTCCTGGAGACTTCGCTGGCGACTGGTGGGCAGTGCGTAATGGCTCTAAAGCAGTACCACGAAACGCTGTTGATGAAATTTAAATTGTGTTCCAAGCTTTTTTACGACAGACATTTGTTAGTCTATCGTATAGTACAAGTGCTAAATGAATTAACTTTTAAGGACTTTACTTTTAAAAAATACATAAATTTTGACATAATAAAAACAAATGAGAAAAAAAATATTTAAGCATGACTAATTGTGCGTCATAAAGTTTCAAACGTGACAACAATTAATTGCGTATAATTAAGAAGCTCTAATATTACGCTGAAGTTCACCCTAATTTTATTAAATTCTCCTTTTTATTTTTAAACTTCCTTTCAGAGAGCCCTTCTTACATTTTCCTGGTCGTATTACATTCACAATACACAATCATTATTAAAAATGTAGGTCATCACAGGTGGGATAAAATTCTCTTCATTTGAAACAAGATATTTTTCACTTAGTGCTAAAACCAAATTTGTTTTCATAATCCATTTATTGTGTAAAATTCAAACTTACAGATTACATTACAATTATATTGAAAACACATCCACAGCGCTCCGTGCTGCTGCTCTAGCTGCCGTGTCTATCATTTAGAGTAGCAGCACGGAACGCTGTGGATTAAGTTATAAATTGTTGTTTGGTTGCAAAATAAGATTGTAAGTCTAAAAAATTTAATCCTTAAAAAATAACTTTTTTAGATATACTACCCTAACGAAGAGATAGCGATGAAAAAAGCAGAACGCGGTGGAGCTCGTGCCGTCCTCGTATTTCCCGCGAACTTCTCGACCAGTTTACAGGATAGAGTGAGAGATCCGAGGCACACAGATATCTATACTATCAACAATTCGGAAATCACTATACATATGGATGACACAGGTAAGTCTACAAAATAAGTTTCTACTACTAAATATCCCCGTCTGTACTAACTACATTCACCGGCCAAGTGCGAGCCGCATCAGTGACTAGGACGTTTATTTTTATTTATAACATGGCATAATTTGCATATGTAATGTGCTATTTTTACGTTGTGCTGAGGTTACACAGCGAAGTTCTGAACAAGGACTGACCAGGTTTTATTTCTACCGCCGCACATGGAAACGTAAAACTTATCGACCTCATGTGCTTTTACAAAAACATATATTAGTATTTATTAGTACAAATATAAATTGTTTATTTTCAAAAAAATATTATTTACTTTTGATTTTTAGGTACACTATCCACCACACTAGAGTTCCCTGTGTCTCCTCCGATGTGTCAAAAATAAGAATGTTCACATATTAATATCTCACATGCTAAGTGACAAATATTAAGTATTAGACACAACTGCAATAATAAAGAGATATCTAATTGAAAATTAAAAATGGCGGCATACTGTACAAAGCACCAATCTACAGCTGTGTTAGCTTATGTATTTATTTTACAGTGACGAAACTATGAGAACAATTTATACATTTACCTTTAATCTGAAATATTTTTCACATGATGGCGCTATATGACTTAATAATTGTATTCGTATGTATAATAGCCATTGCAAGTTTAGGTTCGAAATTTATCAATAATTTTTTTTTTCGGCAACTCTTTCCACGTAAACAACAAGACCAGTTAAAAACAAACGTTTAACGAACTCATCACTCATAAAACCATAAATATAAACTTGCCTTCAAAACAAATTAAACTAAAGTTACTCGCGGAGATTCGCAAAGTCGTTACAATAAAATATTTCAGGGGATTTGCATGAAATTCGAATTATTCATAAGTACAATGAGTTTCGAATAAGACGTTATATTCCGAATGAGTTTGGAAAGTTTTATCAATGTGCGATTAGGAGAATTTTATGTTCGGAAGTTTTTATCGCGGCTTACGATTGGCGTTGCAGACAGTCGCGCGAACTGCGCTGCTGCGACGATGCGGCAAAACATCCGAAGCGTCGGACTTTAGTTAAAATTAATTTGCTAATAACTTACACTAATATATTTCGCGTTTTAATCCGTCAAAGTGTTTTTAAGTACATATAGATATATATATATATAGAACGAAAAATCAAAGTTTCAGTTTCGAGTGAAGAATGCATTTTTTTGTAAAATTTTTCTACTTTTGGGTAGGTGATGTGGCGTAGCGTGGTATTGCCGAGAGATTGAATATGATTTCTGGAGTCTCCCGTGCAATCTGAAAGGATTGGGAGTCCTGGATTCGTTGTCCACTATATAACGATCTCATACAAAGGATTTTATATGACGCGCAATATTAAGTTAGCAGGTTATAATCTAAAAAAGCAGACGTAAAAATAAGACTCTTTTAGTCCACAGGATGCTATATACTATACACACTACTTTTTAATTGACAAAATGTTGCGCATACTAATTCTGTAACAATGGTTATTACAATTTCGGTTAATTACTCAAAGGTTTTCTTTTTAAATTTGTGCTCTATTTACAGGGACTACGGTGCGTTTTCCGGTGAATAGCGAAAGATACGATTACCTTTATTGAGGAAACTCAATTTGGATGTAAATAGGAGTTTTTATATGAAGTTATTACTTCAATTACCTTTCCTTTCAATGCTGGAAGACTTTAGGAAGTCTCATTTATCAAATTATACTTTTAAATAAAACACTTTCACGGTTTAAAACGGGATAAATATTAGTTACACTTGTTTGATTTTTTTAAATACGGCGCGACGATCCGGATGCTTTGCCGCCGTGATCACGGGGAGACAAATAAGTTTTCGCGTTTTAAACCAGTTGCCTTGCATTAAACACAACATGTCTTAGATTCGCATCTTAGGAAAACAAATTCGTGTAAGCAGTGTATGTTTACATATTTATTAGTAATATACCTACAACACACAAAATATAAACTTCCTTAAAAAGCTGGTTATTTCAATATATTAGTTAAATTTTGTGTGTTCCGATGATGGCCTGGAATTTTGTCTCAAAGGGTTTAGGAACTAAGGCCTACCGAGTAGCACGAGTGTGTGTTGGTGGCCTTTCGACACTCACAAAATTGGTGATTATAATCGGGGCCGACGCCTCGACGTGCATTTTAGACAGAATTTCTGTAATATCGTTCGCGCTTATACATAATCGTATTTTCTCCAAGCTATCATTTATCATTGGTGCGAAAATAGCAATTAAGTGGTAGACGGGCATAATCCTTTCGCGCTGTCGGTTCCAATTAACATCGGCAAACACATCTGAGTAAACTCATTGTGGCGTCTTATAAGTTTGTTGCTCTTTGGTATTGTATTTCGATATATATGTTTTAAATTAGCTTATAAAGTGCCTTAGAAATATATTATAAATTGTCACGGGCGTGATTCAAACCTACGAAATATTGTAACTTCCTGTTGTTGCTCTAACCATGTCTAATTTGCCGTGGTCTCTGCATTCTCGTAAATATACATATAGTAATGGTGTCAAAGAAGTGACTGACTTCGCGTACAAAAATATTATTAGCTATTAGTATATCAATAAATACGATGAGTCGAACATACTTCTGCCCCATACCTCACGTGGGAAAATTGGATTTTACGGGTCGTGGATTCGATCCCATTAAGTCCAACGTCTAATCAATGCAGGAAATTACGTGGGACTTCATTTGTAAATCTACACGATCCACCGTCCACACATGAAAAAAATCCGAGAAGTTTAATCGCGTTTAGGTATCCGCCTGTGGTTTCTGATACTTTCTTCTTTTGAGTTATATTTATAGCCAAGAAAGAGAGCGCATCTTGTTAAGACGTTATATTGCTGGATCTACCTACCAAGTGAACCAGTTGTCTATCCTCTATCATAACAAAAAACAGTATAACACTTCCCAAATTTACGGCAGATATATTGCGTATTGTGTAATAAGTAATCCATGTTATAACGATCCATCCACGTCGAGAAGTGATATATACGAAGCTCAGTATTGGACATCTAATACAGGAATTAATTATTACAGATTTGATAGAATCTGTTTCATTACAGGAGGAAGTGGAGGCCGAAATATTGCCTCTGTATTGTTGCTTTGTAAAAACGGTAATTATCGTCTATTGGTTGAGAATATCGTACAATAAGACACAGGTGTTGGTTAAAATGTATTTTGTTAAATACCCAAAAATTGATGGCAAAAAACATTAGACATCTTTTTGCTATTTAAAAAAAAACTTCAACGGCTTAAAACGCGATATATATTAGTTAAACTTGTTTGAGAATTATTTTTAACTACGGCCCGACGTTTAGTCCCCCGTGACCACGGCTGCTGGAAAGCATCCGAAACGTCGGGCTGTAGTTAAAACAAATTCTCAAACAAGTTTAACTAAAATATATCGCGTTTTAAACCGTTAAAGTGTTTCATTTAAATGTGTACCACTCGCGTAAACTACAGACAGTATTTGAATATTTATCTATTTTATATATTATTATGATGAGATGAAAATTTAAAAAAAAAGTAGCATATCACTTTCGATAACAATCTACTATCACCTTTATTCAACCTGGCCTTTGTATTGGTTAAATATTCAGGTTGGAAGAATGAATTCCTTTATAGCACTTGGGCACAAAGGAAAAAGTATACTTTCCATAAAAGGGTACATATCATGTTTCGATATGAGGTGAAATCGGTTCTGTACAAAGAGTTTTTTTTAGAGGGACTTTTAATTACTGTTAGCTTTAAATAAGACTTGTGTGATACAAACCTTAAAGTAAAGTAGCTAGCCTAATTATTTTACAAGTATTGATTACCGTGAAAACGGTTCTTGCAAGTTAATCTTAAAGTCGCGGACATGTTTTTTACATTTAGAGGCAGATCGTTCCTTCGCCACATTTTCTCAGTTTCTTGAAAAACTCTTGCAGATGCAACGGAAGCATTTAAAGATGAATAATTTTCCCTATTTTCACTACATTTTCCACTGCTTCGCTCCTATTGGTTGCAGCTTGATGATTCAAATCTTCCTCGATAAATGCTCGATAAAAAACTGACACAAAATAAAAATGGATAAAATGTTTTAAGACAAAAATACTGTACACACTAATCAAATATTAGTTACATACGCTATCTACATAATTCTAATTACATTATCACATTTAATCACGTTAAAAAAAAACACTTTTAACGGTTTTAAAAGCGAAATATATTACATTACTTATTTACAATGTATTGTAACCTCGGACGTTAAATTATTGTAACGTTTCGGATACTTTGCAGCAGTCGTGGTCACGGAGGGAGGGAGTTGTATCATTTAAGCAGTAACCATTTTTTATTAATGCCTCTTTTATTTGTTTAATAATTTCCTTACAATATTCACTCACAAGATGAGTTCGCAGATACATAAAAACAAGCTAATTATTGTCTTTTCGAAGCGTCTAAGAGAATCCAATCGTACTCAGACTGAACAGAAGCAACAGTAGTTTATCTTGTATTAATACAACAAAAGGCAATTTAGAGGCTAACCTTGGTATAAATCTTCCTGAGTGCACAGTTGGGAATTCCAGGGTAAGTCGCTTTCAGCAAATACTAACTACGACGTAACAGATGGCACTAGCGTAGCATATTTGACTTTGACATTAGGGACACCCTCCATCTTTAGTCCTCTCATGGCCACGGCTGTTGCAAAGCATCTGTAACTTCGGGCTGTAGTTAAATTTAATTAAATAAATTAACTAATACATTTCACGTTTTGAAGCGTGGAAATGTTTTATTTAAGTTACCAATTGTTTTGTTTTGCTGTTTGATTTTTTTCTTCCTGTATTTCTTACTAAAGTTACAGCTGTTTCTCGATTGTAACACGTTTATCTGTTTATCAATAGTAATAAATTAATAAAAATAAAATTCTTCCACAGATAAACAGGTCGAGTGGATGTTGAGTCGTGACATCCAACTGGCGTTTATGGAAGCAACAGAACAACTGACAACCGTTTGTGATCTGCCTAAGAGAATGCTGTCCATTCCCGTAACGGTAAGTTAAATTAGGACTCATTAAATTAATCATCAAAAACATTTATTTCGTACAATTATATGAGTTTAGTAGTTTACTCGTCGTACTGGCTTAAAAGCTACTAGACTTTCGACCACTGGCTGATGCAAAAGTTCGAGGGATAGAACGCCGACGCGGCAAATAAAACAAATGCAGGTATAGAATTTAAATAAAACACTTCGAACAATGTACGCGAAATATTATTTATATTCGTTAATTTAATAGTCGGTTTTAGATTATTTATCTTGTATGGCTTGCGTTGTGCGCTACGAAACGGCCCAAAACTATAAAATATGTATGAAATAAAGATTCCTTAATTAATAATCTAAAAAATGCTCACGAAACTATATATCTATCTATTACGATCGACTCGCAAGAACGACGGGACGCAGACGACGTCGTAGGCAACAGCTAGTCTAGAAAAACGTTTGGCAGGTCAAAAGATCAAAGACCTCGTAATTTATCGAGTTCCAAAACCGATCTCAAAACAATTGTTGAGCTATACTGTTTATTTTAATGCATCGCTTCTGAGAAAATCAGACACTTCAGCAAATTTCGATTCCATCGGTGTAAGATTGTTTGTATTGACTTTAGGGTAGTGATAGACTAGTGCGGTCATGTATGAGTTCGGCATGGTAGATTGGTTGCGTTCGAATGTTTCATCGGATTGATTGGTCCAGTGGTAGCTATATACAAGTGGAAAAACGAAGACATGTTAGCTCTAAAACGCTGTGCATGCCGGTTCAAGTCAGGACTTTGAAAAAATTGACTTCTTGTTTGATTTTTAATTTATATAAATAAATATTGTCTATAGTTTACTCTAGTAGTACACATTTAAATGAAACACTTTAACTGTTTAAAACGCGATATGTATTAGTTAAACTTATTTGAAAATGATTTTTAACTTCGGCCCGACGTGTCCAGTCTCTCCGTGACCACGGCTATCCGAAACGTTTTATTTAGAGTTTTTAGTTATTAACGCTTCAAAAATGTACCCAGTTACGTAAATAAACGTTTTTGACTTTGGCATCAAATAAGTATGTGTTCACCCTAAACTAAGTATCATGAAATAGCGAATTCTCAGCGAATTTCTCCTCGTAAATAAAAACAGATCTCAGGATATTTCGTATCAAATTCAGAAGAAAGTCATGAATTATTTACTTGAAATTATTTTAAGAGAAATCTTCATAAGAACTTGTTATCTTAACTATTGCTAATGTGTTAGTTGGGATAAGTTTACGTTTTGTGTTTTAGAGATTCTTATTAATACAGTATTTTAATTACAACGTCGAAATTAATCATTTTATTTACTAGCTGTATCAGCAACTTCGTCTGCGTAGAATAGCTATTTTGATCATCAAACTTTATTTTTGCAAACCCGCTCGCCCGAACGACGATCACGTCCCGTCGTTCTTGCAAGATAATATTAAAGGATAGACATATACTGTCGGGGACCTTTTTTATATGATTTAAAGAGGAATAATTATTTCATACTAATTTTTTTGGTATGTTGAACCGTCCGCATCGTAAACCCACAAAGAATAACTTTTTCCGTCGTTTTTTTGTTGAGATTAAATGCGCTTATCTAATGATGAATATTTTCATGATCATCATTAGTCTATCATTACCGCGATCATTATCGTTGTCTTCATTATTTCATTATTTTTGAAGAATTCTAATAGTCTTTTCTCATGTGTGTTGTGTAGATAAAGCGGGTACGTCTTCTTAGCTCAAAGGTTAAATGAATTGACTGAAAATTAATATATAACAAATTGTTTCAATCGGCCACGGCACAGAAGTCTAAAACCTATATGCCTGTATTTAAAATCGATCGAAACGGACACAGAATTGTGTTCGCCCCACAGAGGGTATCGGGATTTCTGGTTGGTGCATTGTTTATGTGTTGCCAAGCAGCATGTCAAATAGTCACTTACAATTTGCGTGAAAGAGATTACTAATAGTAATAAGACCGCCAGTTACCTTTTTTATTTATTTTGATAGAGGAGACAAGGGTGGGATTTACTTGGTGGAAAGTAAAATACCCTAGCCATTTAGTATCTAGACAAGATGCGACATCGACCTATTTTCGGGTTTGGATAATCGAAATTCGAATTTTGAAATTACGTTAAGAGAATCAATCTATCGTGCTGAAATACGATGGAGGGTTATTAAAAATATATATGATTGTTTGTTTTTTATTCGCAGTTCCACGATCCCATTTACGGGTTGGAGGTACCCAATTTCACTGATTTCGCTGGACCCGGTGTTATCCTGACGTAAGTAAAATTTGATTATAATTTTAATTGCGGATCACGTGTACAGTTGCGTGCAAAACTGTTATCTGAAATCCAATTCAGTTCATAGTTGTCGTTGTTACTTATACGTACTATTGCTAAAACAAATCCAAAATGTACATTAGAAGACTGAATAAGTCGGTTACAGTAGCGGGTATCGAATCTTGACTAACGAGGAACTGTGCCGTTTTATACCATTTGCATAATAAGACGAAATACGAAAGTTTAGTAAAATAAAAAAAATGGATTGTTATTAAATACTGTCTATATTTTACGCGAGTAGTACACATTTGATTAAAAGACTTTAACGGTTTAAAACGCGATATATTAGATTAGTGATCACGGCTGCTGCAGAGCATCCGAAACGTCGGGCAGAAGTTAAAAATAATTTTCAAATAAGCTTAACTAATATATTGCGTTTTAAACCGTTAAAGTGTTTTATTTAAAAAGGATTGTTATTGGTTAGAAAGTTTACTATAATTTTAAAAATGGTAAAACAACTCTTATAATTATTATTTCTTATATTTTAATTTTAATTTGATTATATTTGGTATCTCCTTATCCCATCGCCTTCTTCGTTTTTTATCTGCAATATTATGTCAATTTAAATAAGCCCTACATTTATTACTAAATAAAATCTTTCTAACATTTGCACCTAACTGTACTGACCCGTACTAATGACCCCAGTGATTGTTTTAGAAATTAAATCCTTATTTTAAATTAGCTTTTGTGTTTCCTGTATGTTATTTACCGTAACCTTTTTTTGGGATAAATAATTATACTTTGTAGTAATTTTTTGAAATAAAACACTTTTAACGGTTTTAAACGCGAAATATATTATATACATTTTTATTGCCTGTGACCGCGGCTCCCAAAACATATGGCCGAGCTGAAATTAAATTTAAACAAATACATATTTAAATAAAGAGTGCTTTTATTTAAATACGTACTAATCGCGTTAAGTGCAGACAATGCTTAAAACAGAAATATATGAAAATATATTTCTGTTTTAAGTGTACATACCTATTTCAGAAATGAAATAGGTATGTACACTTTTATTATTAGATCAAACCGGATAATGAGGTAACTAAGTTATGTAAAGCACTCGCAAAATTAGGTGGCTTAAAGCTATAATTCGTAGCGTAACTACGTCGCGCCGTTTCCGTAGCATTTTCCGGCCTGTTTACAATTTATATCCAGCCTAGACGCGTAGCGCTGATAAAATTATCAAAGCTCCATTTTGTTCTGAAAATTCTTCAAGCCCCTTGTAAATTCAAAGCCCATGAGAAAAATGAAAATTTCTTTTTTTCTCATTTCATTCATACTTAAATAAAACATTTTAACGGTTCAAAACGCGAAATACATTAGTAAAATTTATTGACAAATTATTTTAACTCAAAGCATCCGAAACGTAGGGCTTTATTTAAGGTGATTTGTAAATAAGTCTAATATATTTCGCGTTTGAAACCGTTGATGTGTTTTATTAAAATGTGATATACCCGCGTAAACTACAGACGGTATATTTTCTATTCATATTTATTTTTTTAGAATTATCTTCTTCTTGGCCGTCGCTTTGACATCGGGATCTATGTTGGCTGAAAGGAACGACGGTATCATGGAGAGGTCCTTAGTGTCAGGAATTACTGGTAAGTTTTAATATTTCAAATGTAATATATAAACGTGTTGAATTAAAAGTTGAATATATAATATATAAGACTAGCTGTGTCAGCGCCTTCGTCCACATATAATTATTATTTTGGGCGTCAAACTCTTCTGCTTTATATTAGTATAGACTTATTTTCTCTACACAGGTACAGAGATCCTATTCTCGCACGTAATAGTCCAGATGTTGGTGATGATATTCCAAACTGCGATGGTGCTTATCGTCGGCTTCGTTATCTTCGGACTTACGCTGAAAGGGCCTCTCGGCTGGGTCATCGTTTTGACTCTTATGAACGGCCTTTGCGGGATGACATTTGGTGAGTTCGTTTGATAATAAAATAAAAAAAAATGTGTTTATTGTGTCTTTCTTAATAATAAAATTACAAATAGTATTTAGGCTATATCAGTAAGTTTGAAAACTTTTATTATTTTTGACATGTTATTGCACATGCAGGCACTATATAATTTAAAAATCGAAAATAAATTGAAAAAAATTTCGACTCGGGCAGGATTTGAACCGGCATCGTCAGCGTTCCGTGCTGTTGCTCTAACCGTTTTTAACTAGCTCATTGGCGTAATGGTAGAAATGTACGACTACGGGCCGGGTCGTGGATTTGATCCCCACCGGGTCCAACATTTTTCCAATCAATTTATAATTTTCCGAAACATGTTAGACTTCGTCTGGAAATCTGGATATTAAAGGGGTGGTAGGAATATCGAAACTCCATCCATTTATGGACGGTGGTTACTGAAAAAGCCGTGAAGTTTAATTACATTTCGGTTTTAGTCTATGGATTTCCGAATATCCAAAGCTAATAGGTCGATAGCGCATCTTGCTTAGATGGCTGGGGTATTTTACTATAGAATAAGAAATGATAGAGAAGGACAGACAAGCATGGGGTATGCTTGTCTGTCCTTCTCTATCATTTTCTAAAACTACCGTTTTTTTTTTTCAATGTATTATCCAACAAGTGCCACATGTGAAAATTTTAAAAAAGTTCCAAATATTAGAGTTTTTAAATATTTAAAACTTTTTAAACAATGTTATTATCACTAAGTGGCTAGCCTTCAAAGCCTCATCATTCGAAAATGGAATAGTATCGTGGGTTTACACACCTTAACCCTCCGTGAGGGAGGGGATATAATGCTAGGTAAACAACGACTCTAGCTCAACATTAATTTATCAAAATCGATCAAGCTATTTAGGGTTAAAGTAAGAATTACACATACTTATTGACAATAAGATGGAGTAAGATTTATATTATTTTCAGGTTTTGTGGTGTCCTGTGTGTGTGACACTGAAAGGACGGCTACATATCTGGCCCTCGGGTCGTTCCTGCCTATGATGTTGCTCTGTGGTATCATTTGGCCAGTTGAAGGTAAAGTTATTGGACTATAAGATTGTGTAAATAATAAATACTAATGGCAATTTGTATGTATTTGCGTCTGTAGCTAAATGGTTAAAAGTGTTGCCTAGCATTGTGTTAAGCGCGAGAGATCCTGGGTTCGGATCCCGGGGATACGATAAATTGATTCGGTCGGAAACAGAGGTCTGTAAAGTAGTAAAACCAATCAAAACGGACTTCTTGTGGAAAAGTGCGTTTTCCCCATGCGACGGGAAACGGGATTTCATTTCTCAATTACACGATGGTGCTGTGGTAGCCACGTAAAAAATAATGGGTAGTAGCTTAACTATTAACTTTGGAAAATAAAATATACACAATTGTTTAAATCCCGCAAGACAAACCCTTCTAATCGCATTATTAAGTCATTTGAATCGAACCAAAGGTGGTTTGTGTTATTTCTGCTTAAAGTAATATGTATGTAAACGAGTCCGTAAAAGCAGTATTAAAATATATTTATGCAAATGTGAATTAAAATAATAATTATTTTTCCGCATCAGGTATGCACCAGATCCTCCAATGGATAAGCTTCGTCCTACCTCTAACTAAGTCTACAGAGTCACTGAGATCCATGTTACAGCGTGGCTGGTCTATAGATGTTCCTACTGTCTACACTGGCTTCGTCTCCACCGTCACCTGGATTGTCATATATTTGACAGTTAGCATACTATTAATTAAGTTTAAGAAGGGATAATCTGTAGGTTTAAATTTACATTTTGTGTATAGTCTGTACCAATAATATTTCGAAATGAATAACCAATCATAACCCAAGGCAATTTTTGCTGTTTATTAAGCGATTTTAGTATGACATTTAGATTGTTTAAAAAATACCTATTTTGTATTGGTCATTTCTTTCATCAGTTTATTTAAATTTTAATTTCTCTAAAATCTTCCGAACTACCAATTTACGTAAGTATTATAAAACTATCTCGACAGATCGCTGTTATATTTTTACGAGTCCATATTAGTTTGTGCTAAATATTCTAGAACTAGGGGGATTAATTATGCCCGCAAACAGTCCTATTAAAATCGTCATGGGCGATAAGTGGTTATGGCATTTAAACTATTAAAATGTTAATAGCTCACAACGGCTCCATAATATTCTTAAGACGTAAACATAATACTTATTTATTAATAAAATTAAAAATACCTTAAACTTAATCCGTCCTATAACATTTATTTTTTTTATAGATTCCTCCTATTTCGACGTGTTACCAATTTGTGAGATAGTGATATTTAAAATGGTATTTTCTAGAGTTGCCATCATAAAAAAGGTATTCCTTCAAGTATTTTATATTAGTCTTATATTTGGTGATAGTCTGTGATGTTGTATTTATTAGTAATATAGATTATATAATTATAGCGGCTTCTATTCAGTTCGACGGCCACAGAACACGTTCTTCAATATTATTTCGTCAAAATTCCAAAGCTTTTGGGAGTTTGATTAATGCACGCTCGATTTGTAATTTCTGCACGTCATATTCGTGTTTGTAAATTCAAATCTTGTATTTTGTATATAAATAAAAATCCGAGAGTTTTATTTATGACTATGATAAATAATAGCTTTCACAGCTAATATAGTGTAGTTTAGACTGAATATTAAAAAGAACAATTTGTATTTCTGCTATTATAAATGATAAGTTCATAAAAACAAAACACATATTTAGCTTGTATCTTATGACAATGTCTGGAAGCAATTTTTAATTTGTAGATTTAAAATGCAAATGGCGGCTCGGAGATTTGGCGCTAACTCTTATAATGACGCTAGATTTGGCGCCAAATTACCTCCGTTCTTTGTTTATGATAAGTGACACGGTTATGTACAAAATAGAAGTACTAGTATTTAATTATTTGTAGTTCGTTATAACGGTTTGCTCAAATACATGTTTGTATGCTTAATTAAGTCGTAATAAATGTAATACTTCACGAATTTTTGTTTTTATTAAGGAATCCTAGATTTTAAATCAAAAATACCTTTCGACTCGGGCAGGATCTGAACAGGCATCGTCAGCGTTCTCTGCTAACCAATTCAGCTACCGAGTAATACCAAGTTTTCAAACGTAAAGGAAACCTAATAAGCATTTTATTCGTTTGTTTTCGAAATATCCAGATCACAAGTTCGGCTTTCACCTTATTATTTCTGTATTGATCTTAAAACTGGTCAGTAACAAACATACGAAAAGAAAAGAAAAAAAAACGTGGGTTTGATTACTGAACACTTTTTATAAAAAGATCATTTATTATAAACATGTACCAATGATAGTGTCCTAGTTTCCGAGAACACAAGTCTCACGTGAGATAGTGTATGCAAAATGAATTTTAATTTTCCACGGTTAAAAAACGTATTACACTATAAAAGCTTATTAAAAGCTAATTTCATGAGAGCTTTTCCTTTTGATATAACGGCGTTACACTAGAATTTTTCATTTCACATTCAGTGGAAATGTTGACGCGAATTTTTCACAACTAGAAACTTTTCAATGTAACATTTTTACATAACCAAAAGTAACAATGGATTTTACGTTTTCAATCTGAGTCTTTTTATATCGTTTGTTTTTTTCGTTGAAGCATTTTAACGTCTGAATACGTAAACGGCGAAGAGCAACCTTAACACTTTTCCTGAAAGGGTCTTTTCAGGTAAATACATATTACATACGTCCAAGTTCAAATCGCGAGGAAAACTATACTTATATTATAAAGTTGAAGGTTTTAACACACTTGATGACTGATTGATGCTTTGCAACAGTCGTGGTCATGGGAGATTGTAAACAGGGTAATTCTCTCTTCATACTTTCTTTTAATGTGTCTCTTTCGGGAAACCTGCAAAACTTTAAAAGTAGAATTTATCTCAATACATTACGTGAGTTAGCAGTTTTGAAAACGTGGTTATTCTAACATCCTGATAAGGTATAACAATACAAAAACAAAATAGAAAAATATATGCATTATTTCAATTACTTCTCTTTTTTTACTAGCCGTTTCTATATGTTTCTTTTGTATTCTTTTACTATCGAAATAATGGTTAGTTCATATTTTATATTGAAACAAAACATGATTCTGTAACGTTTTATTTAACGGTATTAACGGCTTAAGGTCTTCCCAAACTGCACCCGTACACAACGGCGTAAGTGTCAGTTAAGCGTAGTGAACACGACGCGGCGTTATTGTGGTAGCTTTGTTCGGCGATCCGAGCGTGTGGGTTTACTGCGACCTGGAAGACGGAGAAATACACTGACACGGTAGCTTAATTGGCTATTTTGTGGGTTGTAAATGCCGGCTCAAAGCCCGCGCGTGTCGTGATTTTTTTCAACCTTAATAGTTCCTAAATAATATTAATATTATATGTTTTTGAACACATTTAGTATTGTAAATGACACACATGAAAGAAGAAAGAAAGCTTAACAATAATTGGAATATTCTAATTTCTAAGGTGAGTTAGTTAGTTAGTTCCAAATATTTTTCTTACAACGCGATAAAAAAAATGCATTACATTTAAATGTTATTAACTTACTTAGTATTCATTGACTGATTAATTGTTTTGTTTTTTTTTTCTGTAAAACAAATTAGGTCGACAGCACAACTTGCAAGATGTTAAGGCTTTACGTAAACGCTTATCTATCGTTATAAACAATATAACAAACCTTAAAACTATAGTCTCCTGGTTCGACGTCCGTTACATCTACCCACTGGCAGTCCAAATAATATCTGTATATATCTGAGCAGTTTACTGAAACACCTGAAAATACATTAATTGTAATCATTTTTTTGTCTCTATTTTGAACTCGTCATGAAACTAAACATCTATTATAAAACTATATATTATTAACCTGTGGACTTTCTATTAGCATGATTTTTAATGAAAAAAAACGGGTCCAGTCTGCAAAGCTCGAAAAAGGTTTGTAATGCAAAATTAATTTAAATAAAACCTTTTTAATTGTTTAAAACGCGAAATAATTAGTCAAACTCAGATTTTAGTTGCCATGCAGTAGATGTGATATATTTTACGTTTTAAACTGTAAAAAGTGTCAAATGTATACGACTCGCGTAAGCTGCAGACAATCATGCAAAAGGCATTTAAGATTTGTTTGTCTTTAACGTAGGAAAACAAGTGTGAAACAAACTTATATTTAAATACTGTCTATAGTTTACGCGAGTAGTACACATTTAAATAAAACACTTTAACGGTTTAAAACGCGATATATTAGTTAAACTTATTTGAAAATTATTTTTAACTTCGGCCCGACGTTTCGGATGCTTTGCAGCAGCCGTGGTCACGGGAAGACACGGCTGCTTTAACTAATATATCGCGTTTTAAACCGTTAAAGTGTTTTTTTTTTAAAGTTATACTTGTTAAATCTAAACATATTTTGCGTCTTAACTCGTATTAACTGTAACTTATAGACTGACCTGACCTTGGTCTACTAACCTTGGTCTCCATAATTAGCACAAGAGTATTTCTTCTCGATCCCCGGGCGGCACTCGTTGTCTTCCAAGCAGAAGGAGGCTTTATGGCCTTCTGCGACTCTTTGGCCGTCGCTGTCCAGCACGTCGAAGGTTGCAAACACTTCCATACTGTGATAGTGCCTGAAACATCAGTATTTTTGGTACTAGCGAGCGTTGTTTTGATAGCGGGCCGACCTTGGCTCAAGTAAACACAAGTTTGATATAACAAAGGAGGACAGAGAAGTATGGGGCTAACTCGATGGCAGGTGAAACAACACAGACATTTTTTCGACCGTTTCATGCCGTTTAAATTGTTTTAATTTTATTCCGTTTTACAACACGTCTCGTTTTACGACAGATATGGTGTAAACTTGATAGAAGGTTAACACGGACATTTTTACGACCTTTGTTAGCCGTTTAAATAGTTTTATTTTAACAAGAAACACATTCTTTGCTATTCTTTTTAATAGACGACGAACAAGCATTGGGGTTCAGTTGAAGATAGGTGACCTATAAACATGACATTTAAACAACATGCGATGTCAACCAATTTTAATATAACAATATATGGTATGTAATAGAAATAATATGAGACAATAAAATTCTAGGAACAGATCTTAAATAACGAAATGCGTGAAAAGGATTTTCGCAGTACAAAAGCGCTTTTCAGGAAAAAAGTTAAGCCGACAGCGCTTAGTCTTAGAAATGAAAAGACGGTTCACGCATAATAACTAGGGAATCTTTTATGTCTGACATGTGGAGATCTCAACAATGGGTCGTCGTGGATATTGTGACCATGATTATAATTTTCATTCGTTTTCCATACGCGTGGAAAATTCTGATTTGAAAATATTCGTATGTTCTCTTGAAATATTAAACATTGACGGGGTTGTATTGGGAAAATGTTGATAAGTAGACACAATGTAAAATATAAAAAAATAGGATCATACGAGTACTTTAAACGGTTTTAAACACGAGTACTAGTTCGCCTATTTTTAACTCCTCGCCCCTCTTTAGTTAAATGATTAAAACGTTGCCTGGCATTGAGTTAAGCTCAAGAGTCCTGTTCCAGGGTTCGACTCCTGGGAAAACAATAGAATGTCGGGCTGGGCACAGAAGTCTAATCAACTGCTTACCTATAAGTAAACCGATCAATGGAAACGGACAGGGAAATGTGTTTGCCCCACAACCGTTCACATTTTTTTTGACTACGAATCCACGTTTTAGATGAATTGCAGCAATGTGGACAGATATCTCGGGTTTTAAACCGTTAAAAGTGTTTTATTTAAACTGATGATGTATTTAAACTGCCATTGCCATAAATATTCAGTTACTTACCTGATTCCCCAAGGTTCCTTCTCTATCGTTAAAAGAAAGTATTTTTAATTAATAATATCTTAGATACTATCCAGTTCTCATATAGCTGCTAGACTATACAAGTACTAAGTACGGCCTTGTTAGACCTCGCTGTAATTCCCAAGTGAAATATGAGCTAGTACTAAGTCCACAAATACACTGGACAAGGGTAAAGTTTCTTTGACAGCCGTTTCGGAATTAATTAAAATACTTAGAGATTTCTTTCGCGTTTAATTTGTGTTGGCTTAAATTTTTCCAAATTAAAAACCTAGTCTCGTCTGTCTAATGATAGGAAAGTATAACTAATCAAGCAGTCTTAGGTTTGATGCTTATCAGGTCCAACATTCTAATCGTTTTTAATATTTCTGAAACGTTAAACTTCGTATAGAAATCTAGATATTAAATGGCTAGGAATACCGAAATTCCGTCCGGGTCACAGACCACTGATGACCAGAAATTACTGCAAAGCATACGCAAACGTCGGGCCGTACTTAAATAAATAAGTTAACTGAGTCACCTTTTGTCTATTCTTATTTGATAATAAAAATACTTAGTATACTAGTATACTTTTACTACTTAATACGACTATATTAAATTAAAAGCGTAATATTTACTTATTTTAAATTCAAATTTAAAGCTTTACGGCAGCCGTGATTACGGCGGACTTCCCGCCGTTGTATTTGGCGTTTCAAACCGTTAACAATGTTTCATTTAAATAATAACTTACTTATGACAGAGATGCCACTGCCATAAATGTTTAGGTAAATATGGCCTGAAGTCGTCATTTCCTATGTTTAATGACGAAGCCGTGAAACGCAGTAACCTCCGAGTCTCGAACTGCCAGTTGGGGTTCGTTTTCTGGATCTGAAACGAATTTAATTTTGTTTGTCTTATTCTACAGACTTTTGCTTATTTTTGTAAACGTATTTTCAATGACCAACCTTACTGCTTTAAGAGCAGGAAGCCGTCATCTTATGCTTGCAATTCTAAAAACTTTATTTTTAATAAACTACAGAGCTACCACGACAAAATTAAAACTCCTTTGGCTACGGTACCCTAAAAAGGATATATAGAACTTATTTTTAGAGCAGAACTAATGTACGAATTGATTAAAAGTACACAAGTAAACATCGTATCAATTGTTAGCCGCATTTATCAAAATTTATTTAATTTTATACTCTATACGTGAAATCTAACGAAACATTGTTTATCGAGTTAGAACAAATCAAACAATTACACTCCTTATGCTAGTTATAACTGAAGCTATTTTTCTATAGCCATGTCCAGATTAGTTTTAACAATTGATGTTTACTGAATGAAAACCCTGGGAAAGATTGAAAGAGATTTTATTTATAAAGAAGCTCTACCAAAAAACCCAATATAAAAATAACAGGTTTGTAGGAAAAAAATATTTTAATGGTTTACGAGATCAGGAATAGATTTTTTGAACGAGATCTAAATAAAAAAATTAATTAATCTAATAATAATATTCATTTACAAGCCTAGCAATGCATTTTTCCAGTTTGCTTCTTTGTTTTATATTTTCAGTCGAAATATATTATAACAAGCACTTTTTTGCCATATCAAATGTTTCGACGGAATTTGATTCCCATGAAAACGTTTCTTGTGACTTAATCTTAAAAGATATTCTGTCAAACACTTTTTAGTTTAGTTTATTTAAAGAAGAATTTCCTTTTAAATTACTTATTATAGTATTTTAACCGTTTTCGCTGCAACAAAATCCCTTAAAAACGAATAATTTTCTCACTTTTTTCCTCTTTTCCCTCAGATCTCTCGCTTCTATTGGTCACAGCGTGATATTTTATAAACAAACGTCTTCCTCGATAAATGATGAAGCCATCAAAAAAATATTTGTTTAATTCGAACCAGTAGTTCCCGAGATTGGCGCGTACAAACAAACAACAGCGTATATTAGTATAGATAACAGGTACCTCATATGCAGATTTACTTAAACAGTTCTCTTCCATTGCACACTGCAGCTCATACAAAGTGGAGTCTTTCAAATGAGCTGACATTTCTATAGCTTTTGTGTCCAGTTGGAGATCGGCTAGGTGGTTGGTGCAGATGACACCTGCAACATGACCTGAAAGGAAAAATATACTTACTGGCTCATTGTGTTTTATTTCTTAAAAAAAAGAAGGTTAGTTTAAGGGCATACTCGAGGCCGCTAGAGACAGAGTGGCCTAATATAAAAACATGATTTTTAATAAGGAGGAAAATAAAAATGCCCAATTAACTTAGGCAAAAATTAATTTGTACTTTTATTTATTTTAAAAGATATGTTAAAAATTTTCTGTTACTGTGCTCTGGTAGATTAATATTTTCAGACTATAAAGACATAAATAAACCAAATCATAAAATTGCTGTTAGGCTACTCTGGCTCTAGCCGCCTCATATAACATTGTATGTTTATTTTAGTTTTGATCGTTGATACGTCAATTAAACGCGGGATCCATAGAATGACAGTTTATTACATAAAAGTTACAGCTACCTACAAACTAACACTAAATAAGAACTAACTAATCTACCGACATAACAATCGTAACGTCTAAATGGTTTGACAGAGCACATGGATCCTAAAATTATAATTATTAAATTAACTTAAAACTATAAAATATGTTCAGTAGTTTCGGGATGATATAAAATATTGCCTCGTTGTGATGGCCATTTTACAGAGCTTGGAAATATAACTATTTTCAAATTATTCAATGATAACGGTTTAAAATGCGAAATATATCAGTAACTTATTTTGTATTTAATATAGGATGTTTCGCAGCAGCCATAGACACGTGGAGACGTCGGGCCATAGTTAAATGCTATTAAAAATAATTTAACTAATCGTTTTCGAGTTTTTAAATTGTCAAAGTGTTTTATTTAATGTGTGCTACAATATTTTACACATTAGAACATGGGGAAAGATAATTAGTTTTATGTAATAACCAATCAAAGTGTGCTGTCGAATTTTTTAAATTAAGTCATTACTTTTTTTCTCCCCGCTTATTGGCAAGTACTTAACAAAATCGTTCGTATGTAAAATAATATGTAACCTGTTTTGTATGTATGCGTTCCAGAAAAATCATTTTGTCACAAAGTAACAAACAGCTGCGAGATTGTAAAAACACATTCTCTAATATCTCAAAAAGATAGGCTTACGAAAATATCCCGAGTAATAAATTGAATTATACCAGAGCAGGCTTAGAAACACTTTATCCATTCAATAATAGGATTATGAATGTAGGACGCATGTCTGAACGATACGGGTTTAGTGATTTAGGTGTGAAAATTTTCATAGACCGCTTATGACCAAAGTCTATGGGACGGATATATATAATGCAAACAAAAAGATTAGATAAACAAAGGATTGTTAACTGGTTACAACGTGAAATTTATGAGTGCTGAACAAACTCTTTAGCTTTTTATATTGTAGATTTGACACCAAATACTTACTTCTGGTTAATTCAATTCGTTAAAATAAAACAATCTTGACGGTTTAATATTAACGTTGAGAATATTTATTTAATGTATATTAAATAAATATTCTCAATAATAAGAATAAATAAATATTATGTTTATTTCTAAGATATAAATACACTTTTATCTCAGCTTAAATTCTATCATATTTTTGCGGTGCTACTTACCTGAAATTACGAAGCTCAAAAGATTTGCCACATTAGATTATTCTCTCCACGGAACATCTTAGGAAATGAAATATTGCCTTAGTAAAGTACATTTAGAGAGAAGTGGGAAATTTTTAAAACGACATTTTCTTTAAATTCAAATAAGGTTCATTCAAATGAGGTGAGAAGGAAAAAAATGTGTTAGTAAGACTCTCCTATAGGATGAGGCGAAAATATTGTTTTCTACGAGTGTATACTTTTAACAGCCAGTAAATTATTCTCGGGTGTTTGTTTAAAGAAATAGTGAATATTTCATTTGAAAGGTATTTTTAACTGTATTGCCAATAATCAGAGAGGTTCCAATGAAGATCGGAGGTAGCCATCGGGTCCAACATGTATCAATATACAATTCTTCTAAACATTTATTTATTTAATTTTTACTGTCATAACAGACGGGATCTAATGAGGCAGTGACTTATAATCTTAACAACAAAACAATATATATAAATATATGTATAATAGAACTAAACACGACATGTTGGATTGAACCACCGTCCACAGATTAAACTTTTAAAACAATTATTCTGTATTTGTTTTAAAAATAAATATAAAGCATTCAATTTGAGTGCAAATAAATTTATATCTGCGTATTTATTTGTGTGAATACTGACGCAATTAAAAAACATCAAGGGCGAAGCACTAACGAGTAGATTAATCAATGCAGTAGTATTTTTAAAACTGAAGTTGACAGTACATTAATTTTGATCAAGTTGTTAATTAGTTAAGTTAATTTATATAATTTTTTCGACATTCTGGGTGCATTGCTTGTCGAGCTATATTTTAATTAAATTCTAAATAACATAACTAATATAGTTACTAAAACTAAACTAGTATACTAGTATAGTTAAGTAATATAGTTTTCAATTTTCAACCGTTAAAAGTGATTTATTAAATTTGTACTACTCGTGTAAACTACAGAAAATACGTACCTCGTTTTATGTAAAAGATAGTAGAAACAGCCTGTATACTTATATGCTGTATATATATTGTACACGGATAAGAAAACATTATATTTATGTAAGAAACAAAGCAAATGACATCAAAATACCTTTTTCTCCAGGGCAGACAACGTCACCAAGCGCCCTATGTTTGCATGTAAACAAATTCGTCTCATTCCCCTGGCATTCGACACCGCTGAGAACGATCTTGGAGCCACCAAAAAAGTCACTTTGTGGTGCCTGTACAGCATGACCTAAAGCAAGGTGGTGGCAGACTGCGGATGCTTCGTACAGTGTCCAGCCATCCGGGCAGATGCTGCCCCATGTATTATTGTAGTATATCTGAAAGGTTAATTTAATAGATTCTTCTCAAGGGTAAGAACGCTGTTGGATGTATGTGGAATTCAGACCCTATTAATAGACTACGTCTTTCATTAAATTTTAAAAGTTTTTGTGATACTATATAAATATTTATCGTCTGTCAAGGGTATTGAGAAGTCAATAGTTTCGTCTGTAGTTATGCTAATAGTACACATTTAAATTAAAAATTTATAACGTAAAACATATTTTTTAATTTAACTTAACGACGGCCAGCCGTTTTGGATGCTTTACAGCGCCCGTAATGTCATTCTGTGAAAACGGCTACTACTAAGAGATGCTCATTTAACATCAATAGTGAAAAAAATCCTATATACCAACTTAGATTATGAATTAAGCTTCAGTGAATGTATATGACTTCGACTAAATGTACAAAAAGTACTAGAAATGGGGCGGACACATTTCTGTAATCGCTTCACTAATCAATTGTATATACAGACAAATATTTAAACAATACATTGTTTCCTCCGGGCAGAGCACAGATGTCTGTTAACCTAGATAACTTGTTTTACCACTGAGCTATAAGTTAAGGGTCTCAGCACACATATGGGATCGGAAAGGGAACGTAACCGTAACGCCTTTCACCTCCCTGTCAACCAGGCGTCAACCTACCGTACGCACGTAACGAAAGCGTATCAGCAGCGCCTGTACGTCAACTCGGCTACGGCTAGGCGACACCGCGCTTACGCCTCGTCGCCCGAAAGATATTGGGTACATAATATGAATAAAGCAAGGAGGACGCAAGCGCGGGGACGGAGAGACGTAAGCGCGGGGACGATGAGCCGTAAGCGCGGGAATTGCAAGTTCCGAGGCGAGGCGATTACGTTACGATTCCGATTAGTGTGCGTTGCAGTAGGGAGTTTAATACAAACCATTCTGAACGGCTCGAGGCGTTACGGTTACGATCCCTTTCCTATCCCATATGTGTGCTGAGACCTTAAAGCGGAAAACGTATGTTTCTATACATTTACTAACCTCTACTCTCCCTTCCAAGTTATTTCTACCACCAGCCAATCTCAAGCTAGTACTGCTGGCATCAATCACTTCATGTATATATCTTGATTCAGCGTCAATGACTTCAGGTACCACTTTATTATGGCATATAACACCAGCTGCTTCGCTCGATTCACAGTCAGAGGTGCCCCAACCCGAAAATATGCAGTTACTGATCGATGTCTCAGTACCTTCGCACACCACATCGTCCATCCAGAACTTTTCTAAAAGTTAAAGTGTTTTATTTAAATGTGTACATAAACTATAGACAGTATTTAAATCATCATCTTTATTTTATTTCAGCTTTATTACTTACTTACCACATAAACTACAAAAGATAAAATCTTACATACTAACTTATAAATAAAAGGCGGCCTTATCGCTAAGCAGCTATCTCTTCCAACAACAACCTGATCTTTATTATTATATTGGGACGGATATAATTCTGTTTAAGTATTGTTTTTCAGGGGTTTACCGCTTAAATACCTATATTTGAAGTTCATAATAACCCTCCCTTTGTGCCAGAAAACTTTCTTTACTTAAGATTCAAATCTAAAACTTACGATACGAGCTTAAGTGAGTTACGGTCTAAAGTCATAAAAAGAGCTAAAAATATAATTAATTACTTTTTATAGTCTAAAAGTAACAACCCTTTTTCCTAGAAACGAATTAACAAAATGTTACTTTAATTCTAACTTATTCACGTCGCTTAGAACGTCAAAAGGTTTTTGTATTTCCAGAAAAACGTCGCGACTTACTTGTTAGAATAATAATAGAGTGTAGATATTGAATGTCAAATTTGTTATGCTAATTAACTATTGACCAAGTTTAAAAAATATTGTTATTTTTCAAAAATCCTTGCTTTTAATAAAAGCGACATTTGTTTCCTACTTAAATTTTTAATATAAGCAACTACTAATATGTTTTTAATTTTGTTAATTTATCCAAAACCCTACGCTACAGGTTTCAACACCTTTTTGCTACGGTGCAGATGTTATCACCTTTTTATTGAAACCTGTAGCGTTCTATGTATATCGAACCATTACTTACCAATCGCTTCTCCATATTGACTCCCATGAGTGGCTTCACCAGTCTTATTAAAGGTACGGCAAACGACCTTGGCTGCTGCATTGTCCCAAGAGTCATCACATACAGCCCCCCATCTTCCAGCATGATGGATGTACACGTTACCTGTTGATGATGATGATTATGGATTTGAAAATATTATCTGTATCTGCGAAAAATGTATCATGAATAGGTTAAAAATACGATGACGTGAAGAACACAGTATCTCAATTGGTTTGAGCAACAGCACGGAACGCTATGGACGCCGGTTCAAAACCTGCCCTAGTATTTTTTTTTTCAATGTAGCATACATTTGTAATTTAACACACACGATTTTTAATTTCTACGTTTAGTGGTTTGGTGTCTATCTAGTCGTGTATTTTAATTATGCAAGTAGATTTCATACAAAAATTATTATGAAATTTTTTTGAAATGTTTTATTCAATTACATAACTTCATGTTCATGTACAAAACATACAGATTAGGGACTTAAGATTATACTAATTTTGGTATAAATAAAGCTTATTGTGGTAGAGGAGACAGGCACAATAAAAACTATAGAAAAAAATATTTATAATCAAAATTTTAACATTCAAATTACTTAGTCAAAAACTTTACATACAGCTGATTTATTATGAGTAATACATTTTATGAAAAGTTAATATGAATTAATACTTATGAAATTTAGTCTATACCAACCTTCAAACTTGTCACTTCCTCCAACAAGTTTTATTCTGCCCTCAAAGTGTTTTTGTTTATTCAATATTTTTTGAATAAATACAGCTCGTATATTTCTCTCATTTTCACTTAGATCTTTACACATAACACTTAGTATTAGAACAAAAGATAGAATAAAGTAATTTTCATTTAATAGCATTTTCATATTTTGCATTAATTTAGTTACAGTACTAAAAATGTTATCTAATTAGATTGATATTTTAATTAACAAGAATGGGCCTCACAAAGCAACCTTGTACTACACCTAATGTTTTAATAAGTTATTTGACTCAAATAACAAGTCGTGTTATTGAGGACTTCTGTACAACTAACAGTCGCTCATAGAACGTCCTCAATTGTATCATTTCGCAGTTCAATGTCAAACACATGGGTTTGCCGCGTAAAATCTTAGATAACTTTAAAAAAAGGAGAAGTAAGCACTTACATTTGAATAGAAATGAAAAAGTCTTATAAGTATTATCTAAGTTTAAGTATTATATATTTTTTTTAATTAAATAGTTTTTGTTTAAAAATTGTCGTTTTTATAATAATATTATTTTTTTCACACAAATAACAAAAGTAGTTTTCGTTAATTCCCGGTATATAACTGAGTTTTTCAATATCTCATAATTAAAATAATCAGCAAATACAATGCAATTTTAAGTACATAGTACTGACCGGCTCCAATGAAACGATTGACTATCTGCTTAAAAAAACATGCCACACGTTATTATTAATTAAAAAATATGTTCCGTATCAATTATAGAGTAGCATATACTTCACCATTTTCATAATTCCAAGCCAAAATAGGTCGATAGCGCATTTTATTACTATGTTATGTGGTTGGGATATTTCACCTTCCATCAAGGGAAGCCCCTGCTTGTCTGTCCTCCTGTATCATAAAAAAATTAAAGTCCTGCCAGACTGAAATTATTTATTATGTTATTCCGAGATTCAAACCGAGAACGGCTAACAATTCAGTTACAACACGGCCGCCTCGAGGAAACGCTTATGGCGTATTTACACTTCACGAAACATCATAAAAAAGGAATGATCACACTCAATTAGAATGACTTCATTGAACACGTTTGACCCAAATATTAAACAATTGGACCAATGGAAGTGTTTACGTCAATAAAAATACTACAAACAATTCAATGCAGATTGAGTTTTAAATTCCACGATTATAAAAAAGTTACGAAAGTGATACATTTTTAACGGGTTAAAACTCCGTTGAAACGTATCAGAAACTACCGCTAGTAGTTTAAAATAGGTAACTTAGCTTCTATATTATTACTATAAGTTCTACTAAGAACGTCTTTCTCATATCTTCAATACAAATCAATCCCAAAAAACAATCCGTTTAAAAATTAAGATATTTTAACAAATTTAAGTAATAACCAACGCAGAAGTAATCTCTTGCGAAGTTTGACTAATCAAAAAAATTTAAAAATAACGCACAAACGTATTAATCTTCAAAAGCTATAACTGGCTACTTAGAGCCCTAATGGTTATAATATCATAAGAGAGTACCCACGTCATTTTATAAGACGTATTTCGATATCAAAGCTAAAATGAATCAGAAAATTTCGACTCGTTCAGATTCAATTATTATCGAAATAATATTGAATCTTGGTAATATTTTTCGAGAGCTTGAACCGCGATAATTTTGTTAGTTAGGGCTGTGCCATATTTCGTTGGGGCTGAGAGCTACCTCGAAAGAACCGTAGTGGGTTGTGGTGTGTTAAGTGATTCCGGTGGACTCTTGCCTTCGGTAGAATGGTATTACCAGCTCGCTAAACTAAACATAGAGGAGTGGTGCGGTTCACCACACTGCACGTCACAAATTTCTGACGTACATTTTGCATTCTCACCATCAGTAAAAGAAAGGGGTTGTACCATACTAACTTGCGGATAAAATCATCCCTTACATTGGCTTTTCTGAAACGTGTCACGTTTTAGTTTAGTCGCGTTTCGCTTTTTAGTCTGTGATTTTCATCATATCATATTTTAAACATCAATTGTATTTATAATACACAGACAAGATTATATATTGTCTATAGTTGACGCAAGTAGTACACATTTAAATAAAACACTTGGACGGTTTAAAACGCGATATATTAGTTAAACTTATTTGGAAATGATTTTTAACTTCGGCCCGACGTTTCGGATGCTTTGCAGCAGCCATGGTCACGGGGAACGTCGGGCCGAACTTAAAAATCATTTCCAAATAAGTTTAACTAATATATCGCGTTTTAAACCGTTCAAGTGTTTTATTTAAAAAAGATTATATATATATAGAAAAACATATATAGAGGCACGAATCGAATTCACGACCAGCCTTCTGTACCAACTCTACTAACTGTACTACTAACTACACCTTTGAGTACAAATTGAGAACATACAATTTAATTAAAGTGGTGCCCATTGTCGACTGGGGGAAGCTGCAAGCGGCTCTCAAGCCCATCAGCTCCCCTCAATTAGATAACATACCCGACAGACTGACGACCGCGAACGAAGCGTTAGGCGCGATCTCGGCCGTCACCGACCATATTCAATCTAAGATTGAATACTCCTCTAGGCAGCGCGTAGTCGGTCCCGACCGACGATTTGCGTTGCCCGCAGAGGTGCGTAGGTTGATAACGGCCAAGAACCGCGCGACCCGCGCGTACGATAGATACCCCACAGAGGTAAACCGACGCAATCTCCGCGTTCTTCAGAGACGCGTTAGAGATAGTATCCGAGAACTCAGAAGCGACAGATGGGATCGACATCTCGCCGAGCTCACGCCCTCTCACGTTGCGTACTGGCCCCTCGCGAGAGTCCTCAAATCGGAGGCAACTCAAACACTCCCTCCGTTGATTCGCGCTAACCAGCCACCGGCCTTCGACGACGCGGATAAGGCCGAGTGCCTAGCCGAGAATCTCGAGACTCAGTGCTCGCCAAATACGAACCGCGTAGACGCCGCGTTTATTCAAACGGTCGACGACGAGGTGTCGTTACGATTAAACTCACCGCCCGCCGGCGACCCGCTCCCCTCGATCACGTTCGACGAGGTTAACTCTACTATCAGGCGTCTTCATAATAAGAAGTCCCCCGGTCCCGATAAAATATCAAATAGGGCAATCAAACTCCTGCCCGATCAAATTATTGCCCTTCTGGTGGCGATTTTCAACTGTCTTATGACTAACTGCATCTTTCCAGATCAGTGGAAAGAGGCTGTAGTCATAGGTATTCATAAGCCGGGTAAACCCCGCAATCTCCCTAGTAGTTACCGACCTATTAGTCTTCTCAACTCGCTCGCTAAAATATACGAGCGACTTCTCAACGCACGCCTACGGGACATTTCAAACTCCCAGGCCCTTCTTCCGGACGAACAGTTCGGCTTCCGCCATGCCCACTCATGTACCCATCAAGTGCACCGCCTCACGGAGCACATCCTTCACGGCTTCGGCCGTACGACTCGCGGTCTCGCGACAGGAGCGCTCTTTTTCGATGTAGCGAAGGCGTTCGACAAAGTCTGGCATAACGGTCTGTTATACAAGCTATACCAGATCGGTGTGCCCGACAGAATGGTGCGAATTATCCACTCATTCTTGTCGAATCGCTCCTTCCGCTTCCGGGTAGAGGGCGCCCTCTCCACTCCGAAATCCCTTCGCTCAGGCCTTCCGCAAGGATCGGTTCTCTCGCCAATTCTATTCTCGCTCTTTACTAGCGACATCCCTAAAACCGCCAAAGCCCATCTTGCGCTTTTCGCCGATGATACGGCCGTTTACACCACCGACTGCAAAACGCAGCGGATCGTCTCCACTCTCCAGACCGCGACCGACGCCCTAGGCGCATGGTTCCGGAAATGGAGAGTCGAGGTCAACCCCGATAAGAGTGCGGCAATCTACTTTACTCGTAGGCCCCTCAGTACACGTACTAAACCGTGTAGACGCCCCGCCAATGTCAAGCTCTACGGCGAAGACATTCCGTGGCAAAAATCGACCAAATATTTAGGCGTCACGCTTGACAAACAGTTAACCTTTCGCGAACATGTCAATCGAGTCCGTCGTAAAGCCTGCTACGTCATGAGCAGGCTATATCCCCTAATTTGCGCGCGTAGCAAGTTGTCCCTCAGACACAAAGTTACGCTGTACAAAACTTGTATTCGTCCGATTCTCACCTACTCCAGCGTCGCGTTCGCCCACGCCGCCCCTAGCACACTCCACAGGCTCCAGGTGCTACAGAATCGGTTCACTCGAACCGCCACTGGAGCCATCTGGTGCGTGCGGAATGCAGATCTCCACGCCGATCTCGAATTACCGACCCTCAGTCGGTACTTCAAGGAAACGTCCGAGCGTTTCTTCAAAAAAGCCGCGACGCATCCGAACCCACTGGTGGCCCGGGCCGCCAACTACACCGTTCCCATCAATACACGCTGGAGAAGGCCGCGTAACGTCCTTACCGATCCCGACGACAATCTAACGAAAGCCGTCGACGTGCTTACCGCTATGCGATCGGCTAACACCGGTGCCGATCGCCCGCAAAACCGCCTACGCCGGCGTAGGCGAGGTCATTCGCTACGCGTACCGCTCACCCGGGTGAGCTTCCGTCCAGCTCCTCAAGCTCCCACCCGCATTGCGGCGGTCCAAGCCGAGGCCGTTGCCCCCCTCGGGGCACCCTTGGTCTAGCCGCAAACACGGCGAGCGCTCTCGCGCTCGCCCAAAACGCCCGGTTAGTATTCGTGGCTCCATAGGAACACAATACGTAATAGTCAATTCAAAAAAAAAAAAAATAAAGTGGTGCTTTCAACAATAGTTTTAAATAAAACTACTTATCCTACATTTGGTAATACTATAGTTATTAACTAGAAAAGGATATGATTAAAAATACTTATCCCGCGGAACAAAAAAAGCTTCACATATTTTTTTTTATAAACGTAATATGTTGACAACCCTACGGCTAGCTTTAACCTTTAATAGCGACGTCGTTATTATTTTTAGAAAACTTATCATTCTCCAGATTCATTCATGCATAACTCAATGCGATGGAAAATTATATTAATTCAATTTCAATAGAATTTTCCTGGAATCATCGAACTTACCGATTTTCAAGGATTTAACTAATTTGTTTGTTATATATAGCTTAGTCTTTATCTTCCTTGTTAAGAAGTTATTTATTTATCAATAACTTCTTAACAAGGAAATAAAGGAATTTGTATGTGTTAAATTACATTTAAAAAGAGGTTGAAACACGAGAGGACAATAAATTGTTTCGGTCGGGACAGGGCACACTTAATAAATTGTGTAAGGCTTTCACGGCCATCGTTCAGCATATCATTGTCTTTCGGGCTGTTCGGCCGATGTGAGCGAGAAGAGGTTCTCAGAGGGCACACTTGCCTCTAAACGAAACGATCAATGAGACGGACACAGAAATGTGTTCGTCCAATGCCCTACGGCGTCTGTAACATCTGGTATTAAGTAGATTTGACTTAATATTAAAATAAGTCGTGCTGTCGTGACTGTAACAGACTTGTCAAAACCGATTTAACAATTTGAATATTCAAAAGCATTAATGGTTGGAGGTAAAGCACTTTTTGCAGCTGTTTTCTTAATAGACGTTTAAAGACATCGCCGTTGTACTAAAGCCAAAGCTAAAGGTCCCTATTTCAATTTTCTGAAGGACTCTTCAGTGAGCTCTTAAGAAAGAAACAAGTTGTATTGTATATTTATTTAAAAGAAATACTTCTTTTAAATAAAACACTTTAACGGTTTAAAACGCGAAATATTAGTTAAAATTATTTTTAACTTCTGCCCGACGTTTCGGATGCTTTGCAGCAGCCGTGGTTACGCGGAGACTGAGTATTTCTTAAGCAGAGTGACAGTATGACATCATTCCTACCATTTGAATGACTGCATCCTATTCGTTATCATGTCATAATTAAGGGTCTTTACTTACGACAAGCATCGAATCCACGACCAGCCTTATGTAACAACTTTGCTAATTAAATACTGCGTCCTGTTCGTTATCATCAATTTATGATGTTTATAAATGTGCCTCTTGCGCACTGTAATTCGTTATTAACACAAAGAAAGTACTAAACGATTCTGATATTTCGTTATCTACCCAGTGATAAAGTATTCATATACAAAGCCAAAAGCGACGACAGCGACGACGGCGACGGCGACAGCCCTTTAGATGCTATAGACTTACGTATTTCATCACTATCAAGAAAACCTCATGCTTGTCTATCCTCCTATATCATTAAAAAAAAGGCAATAAAATAAGTAAAAAATACTTCATATTTTAAACTTAGTAGAAGGAATTACTATAATCTGTAAAACTAATTGTAAGAACCGTTAAGATAAATTCGAAACAAGACAGAAACTGTAGTCAATGTCAAAGATGCAATAAATTTAAACGAAATTGTTGGGAAAGGTGAAACGATGCAAAAGCTTAATCACCTCATTAGTAGCTATGGTACTACAATAACAATAAATTACAAAGTTCGGCCACAGTTTGTTAAGAACAGTTGGTGATTTTTTACTCAAACGATTCTCGGTTTGTCGTTTATGCTCTTTAAATAAGTTTAACGGTTAAAGTAATTTTCAAATAAGATTAACTGATGTATTTCGCGTATCAAACCGTTAAAGTGTTTTATTTAAATGTATACTACGCGTGTAAACTACAGACTGTTTATGCAATTATTATTTCGGTAAGTCAATATCAAATGTAAAATGTATATTAGCATGACAAAAATAACTAATACAAAAGCCTGTAGCCAATAGTCAAAATATCAATGAGTGTAAATGAAACACTTTTAACGGTTTAAATTACGAAATATATTAGCTAACCTATTTGCAAAGTATTACAGTTACAATTGTAGGAAGTCATTGCATCAAAAGCTTTAAATAAGTTAACCAATGTTTTTCGCGTTTTAAACCGTTAAAAGTGTCTATTGCGTTAATTACAAACAATATTTCATTGCTTTACTTTAAAATTTAACGTTTAAAAATTTCTTAAGAAACAACAGCTCGCTATTAAACAGTTAGAATACAATTATGACACCTATAACAATAAAAACAGGTGTTTATTTAATCTATCTACTGTTCGTATCGTGCCTAGTACTTAAGCCCATATTAAATTTTAGTAATGTGCTGTACTTAATGCCTAAATTTTAAGTTTTCAATTAATTCTTATCGCAGCTTTACTTCTAATTTATTTTATACATATATAATACCTAGTACATGCGTTAGATATTCTGCCAACCAGATCAAAGTATACTAGTTACGTAAGATAATAAAAATCTACAATTACAGATTGCAAATTACTCCAAAAAGTTTCTTCTCAATCTATTCAAACTCTACACGTTGGTATCCATGTTAATTTAATATACTGGCTGTGCTAGCGACTTCGTCCGCGAAAATGTTTTGGGCATCCGAATTCGTTTTTGCAATTGCATCTTTATAAATTTAAGCTGACCCACAAAGTCGGTCGCGTCCCTTCCCGTCGTTCTTGAAAGTGATTCTTAAAAGATAGACATATAGCGTCGCGGACATCATTTATTAGATACAGGGCAATGTTTTATAGCCTTCCTCGATAAACGCTCTAACCACCAAAAAAAAATTTAAATACTGTCTATAGTTTACGCGAGTAGTACACATTTAAATAAAACACTTTAACGGTTTAAAACGCGATATATTAGTTAAACTTATTTGAAAATGATTTTTAACTTCGGCCCGACGTTTCGGATGCTTAGCTATACTACAAAGCATCCGAATCGCGTTTTAAACCGTTAGGTTTAAAAAAAAATCAATTTAAACCCGTAGTTCCTGAGATTAGCGCGTTCAAACAAACAAACAAACTCTTCAGCATTATATATAAGTAAGTATAGATGAGCTATGTAGTAAATGGCGGTTTATATAAATACATAGCTTAGTATTATTCTAAAAATATAACTACATTGGTCTAATGGTAATATTGTATGGCTAACAATCAAAGGGTCGAGAGTTCGATTCTCGCCACATCAAATGTGATTTTAATCAGCAATTTACAGTTATACGTCATTTATTGATATTGTGCTTCTTTTAACTCACAACAGTGAAGCGCTTGGAATCATTATTTTTAGACATCTTATAATGCTCGAAGATTAAAAGAACTTCAATAGACCTTGGTGTAATATATTCAGCCTTGACTCAGCCAATTCAAATACTTTACAGAAAATTGCATAGTAAATCCGTACTGTCTCGATAATAAAGTGGAGGTTTGAATCCCGGTTGTAGCAATTTGAATTAAATATGAAACCAATTTGAACAACCGAGATTATATTATATAATAGCTAGCATTGTCTGTAGTTTACGCTACTAATGCACATTGAAAAAAAAAACACCTTTAACGGTTTAAAACACGGAATATATTAGCTTACTTATTCCCAATAGATTTTAAGTCCGGTAAGTGCGTCCCCCCGAGACCATAGCTGCTGTAAAGCTTTCGAAACGTCGGGCCGTAATTGTTAATCAGATTATGTTTCAAGTTTTAAACCGTTAAAAGCTTTTTATTGAAATATTCACGTCAGTTATTTATCAATTTATTCTGCGATGTAAACCAAAAGAAATCCATGTATTAAGGAGCGGTTAACTTTCGTTTGAGCGTTTATGTTTTAGGTATAAGAAGGAAATCTTAACTTTTCCACTACGTTCACAGTTACAGGTGAAGTTCTCCCCTGTATTAAAAGTTTCCCGGGGTTATCGGGAGAAGTTTTAAGTGACTCGGCGGCAATGAAGTAGATGTTCCTTCAGTTTAAATTCTGGTGAATGAGGTAGGAGGCCTTTTACCATGAATAATAAAATATTATCTTGTTATAATGGAGAACTTACATTTTTTATAAGGAGTCGTGTGTTCGATTTAAATCGTTTATTTTATAAACTCGATTCAGCTCAACGTATATAGATAGATCTTAAAATGAGATAAGGCACATTTATATAAAGCACGGTTTAAATAAAACACTTTAACGGTTTTAAACGCGATATATTAGAGTTAAACTTATTTAAAAATGATTTTTAACTTCCGGGGTTTTAACAGCCGTGGTCACGGGGAGACTAAAGATGAAGGATGTCTCTGACGTCAAAGTAAAAAATTTGCTCCGCTAGCGCCATCTGTTCCGTCGAAGTTGGTATTTGGCGAAACTGGCCGGGTCCTTGCAGAATTGACTAACAGTGTCTTCGCGTTTGCCGCTATGCTGTTTATTGGGATCCAGAGTTTTTAATATATCCCATATTAAAAACTCTGGACCCACGTGTTTGATAATTTGAGCCCGTCCTCCTTAGTGAAATTTATTTTTTGATTTCAATTGCTTCGCGTACCAATCCTAAACGCGAAGCAATTGAATACTTTTAACGGTTTTAAACGCGAAATATATTAGTTAACTACGGCCTGACGTTTACGATGCTTTCCAGCAGTCATGGTCTCGTGAATAATTAAATGAACAATTTGTTAACTAATGTATTTTGCGTTTTAAACCGTTAAAAGTGTTTTTTTTTTTATAAGAAGTTGTTTTGGAGAGTATTTGCTTTCGTATATGTAAAACATATTTCTTCTACAAAAACGATATCTGTGTATTTAAAGCCAAAATAGGTCGACAACACATTGTGTGTTATAACTTCTATCAAGTGAACCCCGTGCTTGCCTGGGAAAGAAGAGAGAAGAAAGTTGCCTTGAAAGAGTAATGTACAAAATAAAACACGAGACAATATAAGATATAGGCTCTGTAGGCAAACGTCAAGACGCCTCAATTACGGGGAAAATGAAGAAAATTTTCTCGTCACCCAAGCTGGCTGATTCACCCGGAATAATTTACCATTTAAAATAATAATACCCTATGTGAGTTTATTAAAACAAACGCAGAATTGAAATAGCTAGATGTACCATAAAACACACGCAATCAACGATATTTTGTTTAAATGAATACAAGAAAAGCAGGTTCTGACAGGCTAAGGCATACTTATCAAAATGGTCATTTTATTCTACCTAGTACTTTAATCAAAATATTGTAGATAAAATAATATAAAAAATTGCCATAAATATGTTTTGGGTTTGTATAAGACACGCACTAAATGTGACACAACATACCATGTACTGTCTGTCGTTTACGCGAGTACTACACTTAAAAACGACTCTTTTAAAATCCGCTGTTGCAAGGCTGCAGACAAAGCATCCAAAACTTTGGGCAGTAATTAAAAAAAATGTAAATATTACGCATTTTAAACCGTTAAAAGTGTAATTTAAATAGCACTTTATGGAAATCGGTATGCCATGTCTTGAAATATATGAAATATTAACTATTCTTTGCATTTGTGCTAAAAGGACTTAAATGGAACTAAAAGGTAATTTATAAACATATTACTACATAAGCACATCGTTTTTCCAAACTTAAAGTGTTCTACGAGAGAGATACATTACTGTACCTGTTACTTCAATGATTTTATTTAGGAGTAAACCAAGGTTGTGTGTCGGATCGAAATTACTTTGTCAAGGATCAAAACAGGAATGTTTTAATCAATAACTATATGTGCCACTTCCATAAATGTAACTCCCTAGTCAACACCAACAACGTAGAGTGTTTATTTGTGTAATAAACTCAAATATTTAGAGAGAAGATAAACATCAACGAGCCTTATGCATATTTGAGGAGCTGTCTCGAAAATTGTACCGAACACACATTGAGATATGGAAATTATTACGGTGTACCGTGGCCCGTGCCTTTCTCTTGTATCGACTGAAAATGCCGTGACTTTCTCTTGTATCGACTGAAAATAATAAGGAGACGTCAAGAAACAAACCGGACGAGGTCGAAATGGACACGCGGACGAAGGGTTCTGTATTGATTTTGGGCATCAACATTTTTTTTTGCAAACCGCCTCCACATTATTAATTATAGTTCCGCCGTTCTTGCAAATTATTCTTAAAATATAGACATATAGCGTCGCGGATTTTTTTAAATCATTTAAAAGGGAATCATTCTTTCATACGTATTTTTTGGGTATATTGAATCATTTTTGCAGCGTATGCCTCGGAAACCCATAATGATCAATTATTACCAAATATTTTTCCACACTTCTAGCTAGTATTAGTCACAGGACGATGTTTCATAGCCTTCCTCGATAAATGCTCTAACCAACACAAAAAAAAATCCCTGAGATAAGCGCTTTCAAACAAACAAACAAACAAACTCTTCGGCTTTATATATAAGTATAGATTGATAAAGATAGATATATTTTATATTACGTGTTTTTTTGCTATATACACACCGACTCTTGCTTACCTCGATTTTGGATAATGAGTAGAATGAGCCAAAAATTTTTATTCACTATAACCGATTTTGGGCTAGCTAACAAAAAAATGTTTAAAAATAGTCTTTTATCGTACGTTTTAGTATTACGTCAGTTATTAATGTTTAATACTGCCACAACACACTTAAAAAAGTATTTTTTATAATTAGAGTAGTGACTGGATCCACAATTCTTTGGAAACTTTAATTATACCTTATGTTATTGCATATTATGATGGCATTGTATAAATTAAAAATCGTTAAATTGAAAAAAAAAAATACACAGGCAGGCTTGAACCAGCATCTTACAGATACATGCACCTCACCACAGTTTGTAGTAAAATGACATTTTAAGAATTTAGTTCAATTAATTCAGCGACAAATTTTTCACGAAGTTATGCGATGTCTTAGATCACCGGAATTGGAATCCAATACCACTTCTAAACTAAAGCGTCATCCGATGCGTTTAAGAGGCAAATAATTAACTTAAATTGTCCTTATAGTAAAAAATATGAGAATTAACGTTTCAAAGCCACCTGCCCTCCTAAGCGCTACGTGCTAAGCTTAAGATAAAAAGCCCAACAAAATTGAAAGGCACACGAATGGAGATTTATTGTAGAGTATTCTGTACCCCTTTGATTTATTGTGAAGCCAATATTTTTAAATGTATTGGGTTTTTCAGGATATTTTTGCGGTCACGAGATAAGCGATCGACATTAATCTTTCGAAACGTTACGGATGTGTTGTCGGTTTATTTTGCAATATTAAATGCCCCATTCTATAAATCGAATATGGATCGCAGGTCCAACGTATTTTGAGACCTTTGTCGAAGGGTAAACTAATATAACATAAAACAAACTTAAAAGAAATGTAGTTGAATTTTATTCATTGAAAATAAAGTAGTGATATATTGTTTAAAAATTAGTTTTAACTACGGACCAACGTTTCCGATACTTTGCAGCAGCCATGGTCAATCGCAGACACGTGACCGCGGCTAAACCGTGAAAGCGTAAGTGTTTTATTTAAATGTGTACTATGCGCGTAAATTAAAGACAGTGTTTGTTTGTTTAGTATGAACTTAATATGAGCTTGTTTTTTTGTCTTATAAACCAGATTAATTAAAATAAAATAAGCGTGTATTATAATAAAATGTATTAACATAAATACGATTATATATTTAATACCATAAAAGGAATGACGGTGAGTTTTAAGGCCAGAGTAAATTGGCTTCTAGCCAAGTATTGCCTCTCATTTTTTAGGCAAGATTTTGGTGTAAGTGTCTGCTAATTAAAAAAAGAAAATGAAAGTGCTAGAAAACGGACATATTTGTTTGAATATTTTACTAATCAACTCCATTCCCTCCTCATAACGTTCAGCTCCGATATACTTTAATTTAATGTTTCAACGGGATTCGAATCCATAACTATCTGAACACTTGTAACACAGCGCAATATAACTGAGCTATGAAGGCAATTAGTTCTGATTTCTTGATAAAGAAAAATGAATCGTACGTTATAAATTGTTCGAAGAGAATTTTGTATAAAACTTCTTCGCTTTTTTAGGTTAGGAATAGGTTTAGTATCGTAGCTGCTTTATCAGTCTACCTGTCAAACAAGTTACATTTAACTTTAACCCAGAAAAATCCAGGTCACGATAAGATTCGGTAAATGTTACTACAAAACTGCTGACTAAGGGGAGGTAATGACATACTGGCTACAGTATGATAAAGATAGTGGGACTAGAGAATACATTGTCTCTTTGTGATGATAATTTTGCAATTTATATTTTGTAATAATATTCTCTTAATACATAAAAATATGAATATTTTTTTCTATTGTACTTTTATTCGCATAAGAAAAAAACTTACATGGAAGCATAGAGTGGAACAAAATTTGTCCTAATTGTGTCGATCTCTCCCTTTAAGGCGTAAAGAAATGTTATGTCAGTTGCTTTAAAATAAATTGTGTCTTATGAAGATTTTTCGTGATATAATTAAAACTTTCAAATGCAGTGGAAGTTCTATTCGCGAAGCATAGTCGAACTGTTTCGTTTATACTGTGCCTCGTCCTGATTGCGTACTATTCTGGTAAATGTTAATACTGAATGAGCCTAATGCGCCTTTTTCTAACCTCTGTGCAAAACGATTTATTTGTATAATGTAAAAATTCGGTCGGCCATTTTGTTTTAATGTAAATTGATGCCGCGAACGCGAAGAAACATAAAAGAAACATATTTATTATCACGGGCATATTTTTTATAATTATTTAGAGAAGAACAATTCTTTTATACGTATTTTTGGGTACATAGAACCGTTTCCGCAGCACATGCAACGGAAGTCGTCAAAGGTGTATAAATGCCCCTTCTTCCATATTTTCCTCTATTTCTTCGCTCCTATTGGTCGCAGAAGATGTTTTAAACTTGAACATCGCGCTTAAACAAATAACCAAACACACTCTTCAGTTTTTAATAATAGTATAGATAGATCTATGTATTTATTATCCTTAAATTAAGTTTGTTATTAAGCAACTTAAAATCACTAACTAACTTTAACCTTTCAAAATTTCCCAAAGTAAAGGATGTCTTACCCGGATTTGCATTAACTATTTATATTAAGCTCGTTTCTATAAAACTATCTTATAAGTTTAGACTCTGAGGTGGTTTAAAAAAGGCTTATAATTAGCGCGAAAACTATCTTATAAGAGACATTAAGTTGGTTAAAAATGCTAATAATTCAAACCTAAAACTCAGTTGCGAAATAGCAGATAGTCAATTAGAGTTAGGCAGAATAAAAAAATTGTTCTAAAATTTTTAATGGTCTATAGCATGAGAAACACCTAAAAATACCCACCCGATTTCGAGTTGATTTAATTAAAACTACACTGAAATATCAATGGAAAACTGTCACGAATGAAAACACTATGTTCAAAGCACGCTTACTCTCAAATGTCAGAGGGTAACTAAAAATTGGAAGTTCATTCAATATTTTTATTCAACATAGCTACCTCCTGGTGTCCTAGATTCGAATCTCTGAGAAACATATAGAAATATTTATTGTATTTTATTTCTTTAATTCTAGTGACTAACACGCTAATATACTAGTTAAATTGTTACTTACCCAACTAACACACTCCTTAGATTGAAAAAAATGGATCAATGATTTTACAAATAAATTATAATTTTAGCGTTTAGTTTAAAAGGACTCATAAGAAATCTTATATTTTTAGATTATAGAGAAGTCAAATATAATCTCAGTAGTAGAGCTTTACTTATACCAAAGTATTCAAGCTAAACAATACAGAACGTTCTAAGAAATTTCAAGTGGGATATGCCATTAAAATGCTACGCCGTAGCGGATTTGCTACGGCGTAGCCGCTCCACTAAGCGGAAACTTAAAACGAAAGTCGTTTTCTATGAAACAAAAACCTAAATCTTGAAAACTTTATTATTTTTCATATGTTATTGCACATGAAGGCTGTATAATTTATTTTCGATTATTAAACTTAAATTTTGCTTACTTACTACACAGAAGCGTTTGAATAATATAATTTTAAAAATAAAAGTAATTAATCGAAGTTGAATTCAACACTGTTCCTTGTTGTTTAATAATGAATACAAATTATTTTTTATTTATTTATGTATAAACACATTCTACCAACACAGAATACACTAATTGCGATAAAATGAATACCGAATTGCTTAAATATTTACAACAAATAACATATCTCATACAATAATAATCATTATACGTTATACGTGAATGGTGAATATTAAGTGAATTTTAAAACACAAAATGCTGAAAGACACCCAAAACGTCAACTGTAGTAAAAATAAACTCGCATATATAATCGTTTAAGACCGTTAAAAGTGTATTATATATTCATCTCGATTGGTAAATATATCCCTTGCAATTAAGTTAAACTAATTGCAGATGGAATAGCGAGATAGATCCGTATAATATTCGACTATGAACTCTGAATTTAATAAAGTTGAATAATGGCCCATTTCTGTCAAAAACACACCATTATTTTTGTAAATGACTTCAGCATGTTACAATGTTTAAGGCGTGACTGAATGTCTGAGATAGCCTTGTGATCCATTACATTGAACTAAGATATATAAAATATATAATAATGGCTTTCTAGACAGTAAAGGGGTAAAAATCAAAATTTTTATATAAGCATATATAAATTTAAATAAAACACTTTAACGGTTTAAAACGCGATATATTAGTTAAACTTTTAACTTAGTATATCACAATTCCCTCCGAGTCACAAACCACCGTCCAAAAATGAAAAAGCTGAAACGTTTCGGGTTTTCTCCGGTCCTATTAGACACAAGAATTGTTTTAAAGGCTTCCTCGCTAAATGCTCTACCCAACAGATTTTTTAAAAATTCGAACCACTAGTTCCTGAGATTAGTGTGTTCTCGACAAACAATAACTTAAATAAATGATGTGAAATAAGAGATACATAAATCTGTTATTGTGATTTACGTATGGTGAAACATTAAAAACTTTGTTAGGTTTAAAACATCTTTATTTTCAAGTACTCGTACCACACACTGCACCCAACAAAAACGTCTATTGTTCGCCCTCGGAATAAAAATTCTTGGAGTCTCCATACGACTTTTTCACCACTCGTACGAAGGTGTGGAATTTCAAAGGATTCCCCTTAAATATCCTTTGATGGGGTTGTTACCCTTAGCCACTTGTCCGTTGACTGCGTATAAATCCATCTTTCACGCCTTATAAAATATGGTTGTCTTTTAAAGTGCTTTCGGGTGAATATTTTCAACTCGACGCGTAAAAACAAAGAAATCGGAAAAGTAGAAGTGAAAATTCGTTTTAGGAGGCATGTGTCTCTAAATATAACTCGACATACAAAAATAAAAACGAAGAATATACTGACGCTAATGTTGTCTTATAAGGGCTTAAAATTTGAAGGGGTCGTTGGTGTAGTGGTTCATCAACATTATAGGTAATGTAAGGGTACATCATTTTCCAGGCCCTTTTTATTTTTTGCAAAACACGTGTGACTTCGTCTAGGAATCTGGATATCAAATGGGTGGTTGGAATATCGAAGTTCCGTCCGAATTACGAACTATGGCGATGTTCCGTTATCTCGATTAAACTTGACAAAGTATAATCGAGTTTCGGTTTCAGTCTGTAGATATTTGAATATCCAAATTCAAATAGGTCGATAGCGCATCTGCTTTAGATGGCTGGCGTATTTCACCTACCATAACCTACATATTTATCTGTCCTTCTCTAAAAAAAGGGTTGAACGCATTGTGTTAGACACGAGATATCCTGGGGTTCAAACTCCGGGGAAAGAATAAATTGTTTCAGGCGATGAGGGAATAGAAATCTGATTAACTACTTTTCTATAAATAAATAATGATACATAACACAGAAATGTGTTCACACTATGCCCTATAGAGGGAAATAAACTTGCACTCTTTTAAGAGTAATGTTAGTCTGTTTACTTGACTTCGTTTGAGAGGCCGGGTTCGATTTCCGGTCGTGGTTTTTATAATACCTAATATTTAACTTAGAGGTAGTCAGCTACGCTAAAAGTAAATGAAAATAAATGATGTAAAGTCCTGTGAGAAATGAACTGTGTCATACCCAGCGGCCAGAGTGGTGGATTTGGTCTTGCAGTAGCAGTTTTTAAAAGAACTAACGATAAAGGTGTAAATTTATTATTATTATTTAAAACGTGAGCTATTGCAGAAATTTTATGAAAATGTTTGGAAGTGAATGACGCGGAAAAATGAGAGCTTTAATAAGATAAGAGAAAAAGTATTTTTAGATTCCTTTTAAATTGCTAGCTCATGAAAACCTCAGAAGATCATAACTCATGTTTATTTTAATCGAAGAATTGATCAAATTCTTAGTAAGTCGTTAAAAATATCTACTTAACGCGCGTAGGTTATCCAATAAATACCATGTCTACATCGCTTTTAAGAACGATAAATAACCTAATTTATCATATCCCAGCAATTTACCCTAATATTCCTTCTCTAAGATCTCTTTCGGTCCGATACCTAATTTAATTTCGGCATATATTTAATGGAGGGGAAAGCTGAAAATGGATATTTTAAAATCTTTTTCTTATACGTCATATATCCAGAATTAAATTGAAAGATTTCATGCCGGGAGGTTTTATACAATTGAAAAAACCTCCCATGTCTCTATACAAAAAAAATATTTTTTTTTATTTTTCTTAAAATCCCCATCAATCGTACCCCGTACTTTTGATAAAAGCATTGAATTTATAGTCTAAATCTTTTCGTTAAATAAAAGGTTTCACGACAATTGGTTTTTAATACAGACAGTAATCGAATCCGCAACATTATACGCAAATGCACTGAGGTGCGAACTACGCCATTCGAATTTACAATATGTTATAAATAAATACTTGCTCGCTGTAATGTTGCAGGCGTATAATTTTGTAGAGTTATAAATGACTCCATTTATTAAATGAGACACGGCCGGGACTCGAATTCGCTAAAGAAACCGCATTATTGTTATATTCTGTAATAGAACTTACTGTAACTTTCGCGCTTGTGTTTGTGATTTTAATTTCGTCTGAAAAAATCTAAACTTCATAAAAGAAAATACAATGTGGACAAGCATGTGAATATTAATTATTAGATACAAAGGTTTCTATTAACATGTGAAATACACTTGTTAAACTTAGTAAAAGCATTTGGATTGAGGTATGTCTTATTGTTAAGGGCGGCAGTAGCTTTTCAACCACGAAGGGGTTTGTACGTAAAACGCTCCCGTAATTCTAACCTGCTGTACACGCTGTCTATAGCATATAGGGACTTAAAGTAACTTTTATTTAGTGGATAAGTGGAAATATAAAGTTAATGGTTATTTGGTAACATTATTTTTAACATAGTGAGAAAGTTGTGATGTGTTTTGTGTGATTAACTGTAAGTTTTATTGGAAATCATTCATTGAAAAGACAATTATTCACCAAAATATTTTTCCGTCTACCCTTTAAAATAATTTCAGGACTGATTTATTTTAAAGTATTACGTACCAACAAAATATATAAATTTAAAATGTAATGATTTGTGTATCTAATTTCTTCTTATCTAAACGTAATCGCAATGCGCTAATTATAAGAGGTTCGATCCCGGACAATTAATAGCTTCGGTCATGCAGGGCACAGAAATCTGACCAATTATTTATCTGTAAATAAAATTGATCATTAAAACAGACACAGAAATATGTTTGCCAGCATAGAAATCGGATTACTCGTCCATTTTAAAAGACTTTTTAAATCATTTTTGTTTTCAAAAGATTATGTTTCCAATTAAGAAAAATTACCTGTTTAGTTAATTATTTTAGGAATTAATATACCCTAATACAGGCTATACCTAATTATAGTTACCTAGAATTGGAAATGGGGAAAATATGGCAGGGAAACATTTTTACTTCTTCCGATAGTACCTGTTAATTTGACGATTATTAAAATGATTGAATAGTGGAAAATTTTATAGAAAACGCACTATAAATTAGAATAATGTTAAAAAGAATATTTTATTTCCTTTGTTTTATTAATTACATCGATTAGTTTAAACATTTAAATAATTATTCAAGACTTTGAGGTCGGAAACTCCGTTGTTTGTCAAGTCTTCAAAGTATTTTTCAAGTCCAGTTAACAGCCAGGTCCTTTCTTTTTTAGTTTTTCCATGTACCTGAAAACCAAAGGTTCTTTTAAATATAATTAAGTAAACATAGTATTTTCTATTAGATTCTATATTATTTCAGGCCATATTTAGTAAATGTAAGTAGAAGGAAATAAGGTTCTCTAAAGACATTATTGACTTGGAGTGAAGATTTTTTGTGCGCTTGTTTGTAATGGATAAAAAGTTAAATTTGCTTCAACACACAATACCCTCATAGAAAATTTGTTAGGCGAAAAGAAAGTATACAATATACAACATCATTGATAGCGCAATTAATCATAGCACTTTTATTCATGTATTAAAGCCATTCCAGAATAATTTATTAAAACACTCTTAATGGTTTAAAACGTGATATATATTATTGATTTCCAATTTAATTGAACTACGGCTAGAGGTTGCGAATGCTCTGCAGCAGACTGTTTGGGACATGGCTGTAAAAAGTTAACTAATATATATCGCGTTTTAAACCGTTAAAGTCTTTCTTTTTATCTTTAAGAACTTCGCTGTTAATACACATTTACTAAGTATCCATATATTAAAATCTTCAATAGATAATTTAATAAAGAAGTGTAATTGTATACAATTCTACAACTCCTGCCCTGTATAGAGAAACATATGTTTGTACTCATTGCTTATCTCTTATCAGTGTTCTGTATCCCACATAATACATGATGTTTCGACTCGTTGGGTTAATGGTAGCTAAGGCTACGAATCAACGGGTCGTGGGTTCTCCACCGGTTCCAACATGCTTCTAATAATATATTTTTTCTAAAACATGTTCGAGTTCTTCTGGAAATCTGGATATTAAAGTGGTAGAAATATTGAAATTCCATCTGGGTAATGAACCACCGTCGACAGATGAAAAAGCCGTCAAGTCTCCGTTTCAGTCTGTGAGTTTCCGAATATTCAAACCCTATTTTGGTCGACAGCCCATCTAGTTTATATGTTATATGACTAATTTAGCGGGCTGGTGGTCGTTTAGCGGTTCTGGTGGACTTGTTGTATAGATTACCACACTCCCCACGTCAATATTGCCAAACGGAGCCATGCAGTAGGCATCAGTTACCAAAGACCCATATACAATGTTGGCGGGTTTTATCACAGTCATCTAACCTCTAGTACTTACTCTGCACACGTAACACACTTTCCCCAGGGTGCCCTGATCTTCCCCTCAGGACAACTTTCCACATTCCAACCGAAGTCTTGATCGTTCTTTTTACCAGGCAGTAATACATAGCCTCCTTCATCGTCATCAAATTCGTCATCATCGTTTTGCCTCCTGATACGAATCAATTCATTATCTGGAGATAAAATACAATATTTAATGACATATTAAATACTGTCCGTAATGTACGCGAGTAGTACACATTTAAATAAAACACTTTAACGGTTTGAAACGCGATATATTAGTTAAACTGATTTGAAAATGATTTTTAACTTCGGCCCGACATTTCGGATGCTTTGCAGCAGCCGTGACGAGTCTCCCCGTGACCACGGCTGCTGCAAAGCATCCGAAACGTCGGGCCGAAGTTAAAAATCATTTTCAAATCAGTTTAACTAAACTATCGCGTTTGTGAGTGATAAATATCGTGTTTGAGAGAAGTGTTTTATTTAAATTAATAACTAACCTCTTAAACGCGCCGTGTCATATCCAGTATCATCATTTTTAAGTTCATCAATAATCAACTCATCACCGTCACTCGCGTCAACTAAACCGATGGGATTATTATTTTCATATTTGGTATAACTTCTGCATTCAGTTTGCACTGATATTAATATTATTACGAACATACGCTTGTACATTTTAAACGTCTGTGTGAGAGAATCGAAGGCAAGATCTTTGCTATACATAATTGATGTTATTAGAGTTCCGTATCAAAAAGGTTAAAGAAACTCTCTGTCACAAGTATATCTCGTGATTAGAAGCAGCTAGAGAGTTTTATAACTATTAAAAAATGAAATGGGGGCTTCCACACCTCATTTTTCTGCAGGATATCAATAACGTTAGATGGTAAAATTACGCGAGCGGTACACATTTGAATAAAACCCTTTTAACTGTTATAAATGCGATATGTACTAGTTAGTTTCTTTTTAATTTAATTTTACTATGGCCAGACGTTTTAGATGCTTTGCAATAGCCGTGGTCACAGGGGACTAAAGATGAAGGCATCGGAAATGAATTAAATAAGTTAACTAGTATATTCCGAGTTTTAAATTGTTTAAAGTGTTTTATATGAATAATTAAATTATTTAAGGAGGCTTTTTCGCTGTCAGACATCCATTTGGAATTATTAAGGTACTGTTTGCGAGGACGCGAGTACGACACATAAAAAAAAACAATTTAACGGTTTAAAACGCGACATAAAGTATTAAGTAGTAGTATATAAAAGTAAAAAAAAATGTCAAACAAGTTTAACTAATATTACGCGTATTATATTACATTAAAAAATATATATAATTAAAAAATCGAAAATAAATTGAAAAAATTTTCGACTCGGGCAGGACATATTTCACATGTTATTGCACATGAAGGTACAATATATGAAACATGTAAAAAATAATAAAGTTTTTAAATATTACGCGTTATAAACCGTTAATTTGTTTTATTTAAATTATTAAGCATTACAATAGGAAACATATATATATCTAACGAAACCCTTCGTGCGCGAATCCCACTCATACTTGGTAGTTTGTTTATCTGTACGATATGGGATGTCTGATAATTGCTCATAAATATTGTAAGACAATTAATTGCGTTTGAATTATTTATAACTTGTGACCATTACATCTTAGATAGTCCTTCATAATACTTTAAAAATAAATAAATACACCTTATGTGGTGTGCTGTTGGTCGTAGATTCGATTGCCACTTGTGGAATTTCCATTTTCCATTTTTTAATTTAAAATTCGTTTTATAAAAGGTCAAATACAGTCGGATCGAGTAGCCTCTTGCCTTTAAAAGTCGGTTAGAAAGATTTTTCTGATGCCTCGATCTCAGGTTAATACACATATTGACGGTATAAAAGCTAATTTGATTTATTATTGAAGATAGGCAAAACAAATACCTAAATAAATTGTAAAATTGAACATTTATACTGATGTTCCGTCTATCTAACGAGGTATATTTTTTTTTATGACAGAGGAGGAGAAACAGGCACTTGATGGAAGGAGGAAGGAGATGTGCTGTAGATCTATTTCGGCTTTAGATATTCGGAGATACACAAGCACCAACTCGATTTATCTTCACGGCTTTTTCATTTGTGGACAATGTCTGTGGACTGTATGTTTCAGTTTCATGTGTGAAAATGGAACCAAGACTCAACTGAACAAGCGTAGCAACCTCTACCGTACCAGGACTGTATGGAATAGTAGGAAGTCATTTTAATTGCTTTATATGATAGATTACATCTTATCAAAAGTGTGAGGTTACACAGGTCAAAATACTTAAAGATTAGCCGCTTATAAATTAACGTCTTTGCTGGAATGGCAAGATTGAACAATTTTGTATGCCCGTTGTCGTCTGAGACTTTATTTGGGAGAAAATAACTTTTTATAGATGTCTCTTTTTATAGATATCTAAATTGTGTGAGACACCAAATATATAGTAGCTGTGTCCGCGACTTCGTCGCAGCTTTATAAATTATAATAAAGCCTTTCTCGATAAACAGTCTATCCAACATTAAAATGATTTTTCGATTCGTAGTAGTTTCTGAGATTAGCGCGTTCAAACATAATATATCAAACGTAGTATTTTAGGTAAAGGATTAAATATATATAGATACCCAATATTGTCTGTAGACAGTTACAGTTACGCGAGTAGTATACATTTAAATAAAACACTTTAACGGTTTAAAATGCGACTATTTTTAGTTAAACTTATTTAAACATTATTTTAACTACGACCCGACGGATCGGATGCTTTGCAGCAGCCGTGGTCACGGCTAGTGTTTTTATTATATTATAGTTAGTTTATTGTTTAAAATATAGTATATATATAATCATATATACTCATGATTTCTAATAATTTCACATGGTTATACTGTCTATACATTATCCTTCATCAAAATATATTTGTTAAATGTTGCTGATGTTTACCACTTTTCTATAAGGACAAAGGATATCACATTTCACTCTACTGCCATTTAGGGGACTGCCTGAGCATAATATATATTATGTAAAGCTATGTTATACAAAAGATCGCATGTTTAAAGCCTAATAAATAGGTCGGTCGACAGTGCATTTTTTGTGAGGGTATTCAAAATTTGAATGAACTGTGAACACATAAGCCTGCACTTTTCTAATCATGTATTGGCGGAATAACAATAAAGCTGAAAGGTTTGTTAGTTTAAACGCGCTAATCTCTGGAAGTAGCGGTTCGACTGTATTTCGTTTTAAATAAACTATTTATCGAAGGAGACTTCAGGCAATATAATATCACGTATTGCAGAATTATATTTCTTCTATCACATGATACCCGAACATCAGTAGTACAGAACACTACAGCAAAAAAAATACTATGTAATAAATAAAAAAAAATGAAACACATTATAATTAATAATTTTATTTACATATTTATTTTCTTTTTATCTATAGTCTGTGTACAGTATACGCAGATTATATAAGACTAAACAACGGAAACATGATACTTGTCACGAGTTTATGTTGAAGAGGTCGAAACATCGGGTCGGGGTTCAAAATATTAACTATCAAGTTTCAAACCGTTAATATTATTTTAATGATAGCTTGTACCTAACAATTTGCTCCAGTGTGTCCGAACTTTTGTTGGTAACTGAAAAGATCAATTAAAATATTATTAATATTATTATAACACAAAGTTTGTTATACTAAGCGGTCTGGTTTCAATTTATTTATCTAAGAATTAGGGAGGCATGACTGGGTCAAGCCAAACCGTGCTAGAAGTAACCCAGTTCGGGCTATTTTCGACTCAATATAACTTCGTTGTCTTTTAGCGAAACTTAGTATTTCTGGGACCTAACCAAGCAACAAGCCAGTTCAATGTATATTTGGAATTTTAACGGTTTAAAACACAAACTTTACTTTAGCAGAATGGTTGTGCGTCTCAAAAACTTTTGATAGATTAATGCGTATGTTGGGATACGGGGATGGAACAAGGATGCCCCGGAGAGGGGCATCTGCCTAGGCTTGGACCACAGCAATATGGGTGGGACATTAGGAGGACCTTAAATACTGTCTATAGTTTACGCGAGTAGTACACATTTAAATAAAACACTTTAACGGTTTAAAACGCGATATATTAGTTAAACTTATTGAGCCGTGACCACGGCTGCTACAAAGCATCCGAAACGTTCGAGTCAAGAGCCACAGGTAAAAAAACCGTGAAGTTTAATTACGCTTCGGTTCCAGTCTGTGGATTTTCGAATATCGAAAGCCAGGTAGGTAGGTCGACTGGGGCTGGGGTATTTTATCTACCACCAAGTGAACCAGGCTTGACTGTAACTCTCTGTCATAAAAAAGTTAACAAAATAAGCAAAGAAACAGTTCGCCGTGTATCGTGCGTTCGAGTCCCGCTGGCGTCAATGATTTTTATTCAATATCCACAGATCGTACTTACTCATAGCATGACATACACGAGCCCCAGGGAGTTCGCGTTGTTCCGGACGGACAATTATTAGCGTTTGCTATGAAGTCGTGATCATTTCCCCGTCCGTGGCTGGTGTATCCACCTTCGTCTTCATAATCATCATCCACCTGCCTGGACACCCGGCTTAACCCATCACTATCGGTCAATCCGTTTTGGATACTCCTAGAATATACACAGACAGCCAAAACTGCAATTAACACGATGTATCGCTTCATGTTTTCTCAAGTAACTGGTGATAACGGGGTTAAAACCATATTTCTTATCACTAAAGTGTATCAACGTGTATTTTTAAATAAGTTTTCTAAGTAGATAAATATATAACACTATAAGAATTGTCATTAGTTCACGCGAGTAGTACACATTTAATTAAAACACTTTTGACGGTTTAAAGCGCGAAATATATTGAATACTAGCTGTGCACGCGTTTTTGTCGACGGTGAATAGTTATTTTTATAATATATATTAAATTATAATAAATATTAATGTTATGGTGCATTTTTTTTGCAAAACTACTCACCATTATAAATACCTACTGGCTGTTACCCACGACTTAATCTTAAAAGATAAACATATAGTGCTGCACATATGTTTGTAGATCATTTAAAGAGAAATATTTCTTTCACACATATTTTATGAATTCTTGCAGCATTTGCAGCGCACACCGGAAGCCAACAAAGATAAAAAAATTCTCGTTTTATCCACATTTTTCCATTAGGTCTCCGCTCCTGTTGGACGATTTGAACACTACCAGTTAGAATAGAAAAATTATTTTGTGTGAATTATTCTTTAAATAATGTCAAAAAATGTCCGCGATATATATCTTATATTAACGGACAAGAACCGTTTTTATGATGTTCTAATTTAGTCGCAATATCTTCATATGTCAAAAGATCGTCTGGTCAGCAAGTGTTGAATATACGTATAGGTAGTTGAAAGCCAAATTACGATTAGCTTTATCAGGCGAAACAAAACGTCGAAATTTCTACTCCTGAATATTCTAAGTATCATAAGGCTGGAATTCTAGACTTGTTTTCATAATGTAAAGCACTTGACCGATTTCACTGAATCGTTTTTCACGTTTTAATTGACCGTGTTACGTAGAGATGAAAATGTCAACAGTGTTTTTAAAGACGCGAAGATTCCCCGCTCTCTAATTAATTAAAAAGAGACATTTTTTACGCTGCCACATTTTTTAAATAACAAGGGTAGCTAGCTCTGTTTGTATAATAAATAAATAAGTAAATATTTTAACGGTTTAAAACGCGAAATATATTAGGTAACTTATTTACAATTTATTGTGCCTACGACCCGACCTTAACGTTTTTTATGCTTTGCAGCAGCCGTGGTCCCCCCCCCCCATCCAGATTTCCAACTTATGTAAACTACATAAATTGGATATTAAATTCGTAGGAATACCGAAATTCCATCCCACAGATAAAGCCGTCAAGTTTAATCGCGTTTCGGTTTCATCCTGTGGATTTCCGAATATCCAAAGCCAAATAGGCTGACAACGCATCTTACTTATTATACTTGCTAAGCCCTATCTCATCTATCGTAAGAAATATATGTCAAAAGTAAAACTAGAGAATTAATGTGTTACAAATGATAAAAGAAACTAATTAAAACCGTTTGGATGGTAAAATGTCTAAGACTTAAACTAAACTAAACTTCATTGGAACAGAATGGTGTGCTAAGCTCTTAAAACCAGTTCCGTATCCCGCGAATGTACATCAAACCGACGAAATAAAAACAATAGCGACTAACTCCAGACTTTTGTTCCAGAAAATGGATTTTCTTCCCAGCGCAGCGTAACTTATGCTATCAAT